>ML783331.1:274351-313856 GCA_009831015.1 Picea engelmannii | reverse complement strand
TATCTCATGAAGGTGTCAAGGTAGACCCTAACAAGATTAAGGCCATGATGGATTGGCCGATTCCCAAAACATTGAAGAATCTTAGAGGATTTTTGGGTTTGACAGGTTACTACCGCAAGTTTGTTCGACACTATGGAAGAATAGTAGCACCTTTAACGGCACTAACTAAGAAGGATGCTTTTTCATGGACTCCAGAGGCAACTAAATCTTTTGAACAACTTAAAGAGGTGATGTGCAAAGCTCCTATCTTGACCGCTCCAGACTTCACAAAAACCTTTATTGTGGAATGTGATGCCTTGGGAAATGGAATTGGTGTTGTCCTAATGCAAGAAGGAAGGCCCCTGGCTTTTGAAAGTCAACCACTCAAGGGAAAGGACTTACAGAAACCCATTTATGAGAAGGAAATGATGGAAATACTACATGCATTGAAGAAATGGTGTCCTTACCTAATAGGTAGGCACTTCAAGGTCAAAACAGATCATGATAGTCTTAATACTTCTTGGAACAAAGACTATCTTCAGAAGAACATCAAAATTGGGTAACCAAGGTATTGGGTTATGATTTTGAAATCGTCTATAAAAAGGGGAAGCAAAATGTTGTGGAATATGCACTCTCAAGAAAGGATGAAGATGTTGAGTCCTTTCTTTGTGCTATCTCGATCATCCAAATCGACTGGATAATAGAAGCAAGGGATGAATGGAAGAATGACGAAAAAGTGTGGAATTTCATTCAAAGGTTGCAGCAGGATTCCAGTGCATCAGATAAATTTACATGGAAAAATGATTCACTATGGTACAAAGATCGCTTATATTTATGTAAGCACTCCCAACTAAAACAAGAGGTACTATTGGAATTGCACACCTCTCTAGTAGGAGGGCACTCGGGATTTTTGAAAACCTACCATACAGTCAAGAAGGATTTTTTTGGGGATGGCCTTAAAACTGATGTTCAAAGGTTTGTGGTAGAATGTTTGGTTTGCCAACAAAATAAGGTGGAAACAATTAAGACCCCAGATCTTTTACAACCATTAGCCATCCCAAGTCAGCGCTGGGAGGAGGTTTCCATGGATTTCATCACAGGGTTACCGATGTCTGAAGGAAAGAGTGTCATCATGGTGATTGTTGATAGACTGACCAAGTACACACACTTGTGTGCACTCTCTCATCCCTTCAAAGCTAGTGTAGTTGCCACTGCATTCAGGGAGACAGTTCAAAAGCTACATGGCAGACCAAAGATTATTGTAAGTGACAGAGATCCCATCTTCACTGAATATTTTTGGACATAATTATTTTCTTGTTTGGGTACTCAATTGGATCATAGCTCATCCTATCATCCTCAATCTGATGGAAAAATTGAGGTAGTGAACAAAAGTCTGGAAGGCTACCTTCATTGCTTTGTCTCTGATAAACAAACACAATGGTTCAAATGGTTACCCTTGGCAGAATGGTGGTATAACAATTCCTTTCATAATGCAACAAAAATGACACCCTCTATGGCACTCTATGGATACCACCCTCCTTCCATCACTTCTTCTCTAAAAGAAAAATCTAAGGTTCAAGCAGTGGAAGATCACATCGAGCATCAACAACAAGTTCTCCAAATCTTAAAGGACAACCTGACTATGGCACAGAATCACATGAAACAACAAGCAGATCAACATCGTAGTGAAAGAAGTTTTGAAGTAGGGGATTGGGTGTTTTTAAGACTACAACCATACGAACAAATGTCCCTCAAGCAAGCCAAGAAGGATAATAAATTATCACCAAAGTACTATGGCACTTATAAGGTGTCGCAAAAGATTGGTACTATGGCATACAAATTGGAGTTGCCTGCATCTTCACGAGTACACCCAGTTTTCCATGTTTCATGCTTAAAGAAGGTTATAGGTGACAAGATCCCAATTCAAACTATATTGCCAGAACTTGATGAGGAAGGAAAAATCATTTTGGAGCCTGAATTCATCACTGACACAAGAATTCACCAGCTGAGGAATAGATCCATTTCAGAGCATCTCATTAAATGGAGGAAACTACCGGCTGAAGATTCCACTTGGGAAGATGAGTCTTTTATACAAAAGCATCCAGAGTTACTCAAGCGTTGAGGACAACACTTGTCTCAAGGGGAGGGGCATGTTAAGCCCTAATATTGGCTCATTACCCCTTAATTGGGGCATATTAGATTAATAATGTTATTTTATTTATGTCAGCTTTATTCCATTAGTTGTAATTATACCTCCTAGTCTCTTATATATACCAAGGAGACATTTTCATTTGGAAACATCTTGTCCTTGAACATTTATGTGGGGTAAAAGGAGGTTTCCCCCCTCGAAGAGGCTTATTATCGGAAATTCTCTCTTTTTCAAGGCGTTGAGTACTTATTCTGAGGTTTTTCTATGCTATATTGATATTTGGTTCTTAACAGTGTCCGAGAGGGAGGACTGTATAAGTTGAAGGGACACTAAGAACAAGCCCCTGTACACAATAGTGTTAGTTCCAATGAACTATGGCACCGAAGGCTTGCTCACTTGAACTATAGATCATTACCATTTTTGAGAAAAATGGTTACAGGTCTACCAGAAATCCAAATAGACCATAACAGAGTATGCAAAGGTTGTGCACTTGGAAAGAATGTCAAGGGAAGATTTACATGTAGTGATAGTAGATCCAAAGGTATTTTGGAAATCATACACTCTGATGCATGTAGGCAGATGACGGTGCCATCACTTGGCAACTTTGTATACTATGTGTTTTTCATAGATGACTATTCCAAGAAGACATGGATCTACTTCTTGAAAGCAAAAGATGAAGTCTTTAACAAGTTTCAAGGTTTCAAGGCTTTAGTTGAGAATCTCTCTGAGAGGAAGATTAAAGTTTTGATATCTGGAAATGGAGGTGAGTAGACCTCAAAGGAGTTTAAATAATTTTTCCAAGAAGTAGGGATTAAGAGGGAGCTTACAACTCCCTACAACCCCCAACAGAATGGGGTTGCAGAAAGAAAGAATAGATCCATCATAGAAGCAACAAAATCAATGATACATGACTAGGGCCTACCCATGCACTTATGGGCATAAGCATCCAGTGTGGTTGTATACTTGAAGAACAGAAGCCCTCATACGATATTGGGGAACACGACACCTGAAGAGGTGTTCACCAAAAAGAATCCATAAGTCATTCACTTGAGGATTTTTGGTTGTCCAGTGTTTATACATGTTCCCAAGGAAAAGAGAACGAAATTGGAACCTTCAAGAAAGAAGGGCACATTCGTTGGATAAAGTGAAACTTCGGCCTATATAATTTACATTCCAGGGCAAATACAGATTGAGATCAGCCGTGATGTAACATTTGATGAAGCTGAATCCTTTAGAAGATCAAGGGAATCTCACATAGATGAGGACCAAATAGAGCAAGAGGCTCCAAAAGATGCATTCATGGTAGACTCTACACCTAAAGAAACCATACCAGAAGTTCATAATGATATGGTAGAGTACAAAATACCTATAGATCTACCTCAAGAAGTTGTGGCTATGAGGAAGAGACCAGCTTGGCTTCAGAACACCTTGCAGGAAGTTGAAGGACATGCAGCTCCCAAAGGCTCCTTTAGAGAGAGAAAGAGACCACATAAGTTTTTTAGCTATGTGGCACTAATGAGTAACATCATTGATTCAAAACCTTTCACTTTTAACGAAGCTATTGAGAAGCCATAATGGAAGGATGCCATGATGGAGGAGTATCAGTCCATCATGAAGAATGATGTATGGGAGGTCATTTCGAGACCCGAAGAGAAGTCAATTGTGACTTCCAAATGGATCTACAAGATCAAGCATGTTGTAGACAATAGCATAGAGAAGTAAAAGGCAAGGTTTGTAGCTAGAGGGTTCTCCCAGAAAGAGGGAAAAGACTATGATGAAACCTTTTCTCCTATATTAAAATACACTTCCATTAGATCAATTATTGCGGTTTCTTCCACAATGGGCTGGAAATTACACCAGATGGATGTCAAGACTTCTTTATTGAATGGTGTAATAAATGAATAAGTGTACATAGAACATCCATAAGGATTTGTGATCCATGGGAAGGAGTCCCATGTGTTCATACTGAAGAAGGCCTTGTATGGACTAAAGCAAGCACCTAGGGCATGGCATGCTAGGATAGATGGATATTTGATGAGCTTGGGATTTACCAAGAGTGAGGTAGATCATAACCTTTACTATAAGGTTGAGGATGGATTCCCATTGATCTTGGTTCTATATGTAGATGACATGTTTCTAACAGGAGATGAGAATCGCATTGATGGTTGCAAGAGCGAGCTCACTTCAGAGTTTGAGATGAAGGATCTAGGGTTGATGCGTTACTTCTTGGGATTGAAAATGTGGCAGAGATCAGATGAGATTTTTTTTAGCCAAGGAAAATATGCTATTGAGATCCTCAAGAAATTCGGGATGATGGACTGCAAGTCCATGACCACACCTATGACGATAAAACTAAAGCTCTTGAGTGACAAATATTTATATTTGGTGGATCCCATGATGTACAAATATTTGATTGGATCCTTGATTCACCTGGTTAACACCAGGCTAGACATATGCTTTGCAATGAATACCTTGATTCAAAAAATGGTTGAACCTAGATAGGTACATTGGGTGGTAGTAAAGCATATGTTGAGGTACCTTCATGGTACATTTGGATATGGATTAAGATATATCTCGGGTGAAGATGTGAAGTTGCGGGGATATACAGATTTTGACTAGGCAGGGAGTGCAGTGGATCAGAAGAGTACATTCGGATGTTGATTTAGTCTAGGATCAGGCATGATATCATGGTTGAGCAAGAAGCAGACATAAGTGGCACTCGGTACATCAGAAGTAGAGTATATCGCAGCAAGCATGCAAAGCCATGAGGCAGTGTGGCTCTAGAAGTTGCTAGCCGAGATATTTTATCTAGAATTGGAGCCAACCTTGATACATTGTGACAATCAAAGTTGTGTGAATCTTACCGAGAACCTTATATTCCATGATAGGTCTAAGAATATAGATATCAAATATCATTACATCCGAGACATGGTGTAAAGAGGAGTTGTGGAGCTCTGGTACATATCCACGGATGAGCAGATAGCAGACATTCTCACCAAGCCCTTGTCAAGTGTGAAGTATGATCACTTCAGGGACAAGCTTAGAGTGTTTCTGAATGTTCACCCTCATTGAGAGGGAGGTTTGTTGTTTCTTCTCATGCCTAATAACCCTTTTGGAAAAGGTTTCCCTGGATCAGTCACATGAGGTGACTGAGGGGGTAATTCACTATCGAACTTGCTAAGAGAACAAACATCACACACGTAGTCGTAAGACTATGATGGAAGCTGTGTGACTCTGGACAATAGTTGTGTTCTACTTCAGTGGATGTGTTCCAATGGCGAAGGATGTGTGACTCTGAAAAATAGTTGTTTTCTACTTCGGTGGTTTTGTTTCACTGGTGGAGACTGTGTGTTTCTGGAAAGTAGTTGTGTGCTACTATGATGGATGTGTTCCACTGGCGGTGGTTGTGTGACTCCGAACAATAGTGTTGTGCTACTTCGGTGGATGTGTTCAACTAGAGGAGGCTATGTGACTCTGGACTGTAGATGTGTTCTACTACAGTGGATGTATTCCACTGGCAGTGATTGTTTGTCACTGGACAATAGTTGTGTGCTACTTGGCAGCAGGTGTGATCTATTGGATGCCACTGTAGTAGTTGTGTGCTACTAGATGATTTTCATGGAGATTACCAGATCATTTGGATGTAGTTTTGTGTCCTATCATTTGATCGCAGAGACTGTGCTTGATGATTCGAGCTACCAAAGGCATTGTAGCAGTTGTGTGCCTGTTGTTAGCACTTGGTAAATTTCCTAGAGGTTGAAATAGAAGAAATCTACAAAAGGTAACTTTATCCAACCACTTTTAAAGCTGGGATCTATCCCTTCCAGCTTCAGAGAGGGATCTCTCTATAAGATTTAGCTTTGTTTTTAACTTTTAGATGTTAGGCTAGGTAAAGAAATAAGTAGGTTTTGTTGTAAAAGTGTTTTTTGAATTGGTTGAGACAGTTTACACATCCATTGGGCTATGGGGTCTGTGTTTAAATAAAATATGATATACCGCCAAAAACGTGAAAGAATATTTCCACAGGGCGAGATAATATACTCACTGGATCTTTTAGTAGCTTAAATGATGGACAGAAGAATTTTTGAGAAAGATAAATTCAACTAAGAAGCAGTTAAGAATTTCTTAATTGAAATCACCAGAAGATAAACATTAAAATCTTTCGAGTCAGAAACAGGGTATCTAAGATAAATCCTGCAACATTCGTTGCTCTTAAAGATTAGTTTCAGAAAACAATATGATCACAAAGCAAGAATAACATTCAGCATTAGAGAATAAACATCACCAGTGAATACATGCAAGAATCCTGTGAAAGTGCCTCCTTTTATTAATGGAAGATCTCTTCAAAAATGTTACAGTCTGATAGCGTCAGGGTGTGAAGATCAACCACCCTGACGCTATCAGACTGTAACATTTTTGAAGAGATCTGCCATTAATAAAAGGAGGCACTTTCACAGGATTCTTGCGTGTATTCACTGGTGATGTTTATTCTCTAATGTTGAATGTTATTCTTGCTTTGTGATCATATTGTTTTCTAAAACTAATCTTTAAGAGCAACGAATGTTGCAGGATTTATCTTAGATACCCTATTTCTGACTCGAAAGATTTTAATGTTTATCTTCTGGTGATTTCAATTAAGAAATTCTTAACTGCTTCTTAGTTGAATTTATCTTTCTCATCTTTTCTTTTGTCCATCATTTAAGCTACTAAAATATCCAGTGAGTATATTATCTCTCCCTGTGGAAATCTTCTTTCACATTTTTGGTGGTATTTCATATTTTATTTAAACACAGACCCCATAGCCCAATGGATGTGTAAACTGTCTCAACCAATTCAAAAAACACTTTTACAACAAAACCTACTTATTTCTTTACCTATCCTAACATCTAAAAGTTAAAAACAAAGCTAAATCTTATAGAGAGATCCCTCTCTGAAGCTGGAAGGGCTAGATCCCAGCTTTAAAAGTGGTTGGATAAAGTTACCTTTTGTATATTTCTTCTGTTTCAACCTCTAGGAAATTTACCAAGTGCTAACATAATGGCGACTCCACTGGGGACGAACTAAAAATTGATAATTTCACGTTTTCTTTCCCCTAAAAAGAACGTTCGATCTTGAGAAGAAAGTAATGTTTAGAGGTTGATCAAACTTTGTACATATTATTTTCAGACTCGCAAAATTAATATATATATATATATAAACCCCAAACGAGTTCTGGCTCCCAAGAAAGTTCACACTCGATCTCATCCAAACCCAGAACCCGCGATAGAGATAGATAACCCCGAATAGTTGCTCAGATGAAAGACCTTAGTTGCATGTTTAGTGAGTCATATTCCTCTTCATAAGTATCTTTCCTTTTCAGGGAAACCGGTTGCCTCTCTGAAACTTGACCTCGATACCTTTTCACAGCGAAACCTGGTAAGGACACGGTCCAATATTTTTGAGACAGGTGTCGTCTTTGACCCAACTGTGTTGCAACCCCGAACCCCCGAAGTTCTGTCTCCTACGACTAAACCACAAATCACTCCCTCAGTACTATCCAGTCCCTCCTCGTCCTCGTCTTCAGTCGCTACCTCGCCGAACATCCAGGTTGTCATCCCACCTCCTCCACCCATCATGGCAGCTCGCTATGCTCCTTTGGTGTTGGCTGTGCCGTTACATGCCATGCTCCAAGACTATCAAACAAGACTTCCACAGTTTGATGCAACATGACCTTTAAACGCCCAACAACATGTTGACAAAATGAATGATTATTTTGACCTGCAAGAAGTTGATGAGGCTAACGTTCAAATGCGATTGTTTGCCCAAAGTTTGACAAGTGACGTCAAGAAATGGTTCAAAGCTTTACCAGCCGCCTCAGTCCCTGACCTTGTCGCATTCCAAAGAAGTTTTCTTGACAGATGGGAGGTAAAGAAAAACCCTCTCCAGATATTGTCAGAATACGAGAATATAAGAAGAAATCAAGGTGAGACGGTACAAGATTACTGCACCCGTTTCAACAACCTGTACAATGCAATCCCAACTGAAATCAAACCTCCACAAGGTCTGGCATTGATTAAATTCCCTGATGGATTTGATGCCGACAAGTCATACCAACTAAGAGAAAGAAATTCTACCACCCTGGAGGACATGCAGAAAAGTGCTATAAGTGTGGAGGCCAATCTGTTGGCGAAAAGGGCACGTCAAAGGACAGAAAGAAGAGTCACGATCAAAGAAGAACCTTCCACGTTGACCACAGATTCCAAATTGGATTCTTTGGCTAGAGCAGTGGAAAGAATGATGGAAAGACTTACTGTGTCAGAAAGAAATCCTCCGAGAGACGATCCACCAGCTCCTCAAGTCCGAAATCCTAACTTCAGGAGAAACCCTCCTCAAATCAGACAGAGAGACCCTAGGGACCAAAGAGAACAAAGGGGTCCAGATCAGTAGATCAGACCTCCTCTATAGGAAAACTATGCTGATGAAGGGAATGAAGTGATAGAAGAATTGGAGGACACTCATATCAATCTCATGGGCATTCACGACAACGAAGCTATTTTCCTTACCCAAGAAGAGCAGGAACTTTTTCTTCTCAATCAAACCAAGGTAAGTGAAGAAGTCAAAGATGTAGAACAACAGGCCTTTGAAAATGCTATTCTGGAGGTACATCGGCAGTACAATCTGCGGAGTAAGAAGATAGAAGGTAGTTCCCCAAAAAAGATGACTGAAACAAAGAAGGTAGCCAAAACCAAGAAGACCCTTGAGCCATCTGTCGAGAAGACTCCTAAGAAGACTACTGCTGAGAAGATTCCTGAGAAGAGTAAGGCCGACACTCCCGTGAAGAAAAACATCACCATTCTGAAAAGGCCATCACAGCCCGAGGTTTCACCTGTTGACCCACCAAGTACTTCCGGCCAGAAGAATATGGTGGAAAAACCAGAACTGATGAGCCAAGGAAGAGCTCCTACACCCTTTAGCCTTGAGGGAGAATTGGAAAAAATAAAATTCCCATCCCACTTACAGAGTTGATGAACAGAGATGGGTATCGTTCACTGGTAATTAAAGCACTGGCCATTGAACCTGACATAGGCACGAAGGCCTTAACCATTGGATCAGTAAATCATTCAGACACTGTGAACCTTACTGACGATCATCCTGAACTTCTTTTCGGGCCTGAAGTAGATGGTCGAGATTATACTGGTGAGGTCGCTCCTTTTTACATCAGTCTAAACATACATGACTTGATCTTGCATAACGCTGTGTTGGATTCGGGTGCCTCCCGCAATCTGATGCCTAAAGCAGTAATGGAAAAATTGGGACTGGAGGTCACCAGACCATACAAGGATTTACACTCATTCGACTCCAACAAAGTTAAATGTATTGGTTTGATCAAGGCCCTGTGCATCACCTTGGTTCATATTCCTGCGAAGAGCATGGTAATGGATGTGGTGGTTGCAGACATCCCGCCGAAGTATGGAATGTTGCTATCCTGGTCTTGGGGGGCTAAGTTGAAAGGAACCCTGCAGCTGGATATGTCTTATGCCACTATCCCAGTGTTCGGGCAACAAAGGAGGCTATATAGAGAAACATTGATGAAGTACATGGTCAGTAGCCAAGAAAAACCACATAATTATCCCCTTTACTCTACGCATTCCGATTTAGATTCATTTATCTTGTACAATGATGGTGACATGGAAGAGCAAGATGTTCAGCTGGTGGAAGATACATCTAGTCAAGATGAAGGCCAAGAAAGCATTGAGGTAGCAAAGATCAAGAACGTGATAACTGAAGAGTTACCCGCTGATTTCTGGAGCATGGATTTTGATGGAGCTATGAGTAAAGAAGGAGAAGGAGATGGAGTCTGGCTACATAATCACAGAAACAGGTATTCAGAAAACCATTCTTACAAATTAAATTTCCAATGTACTAACAATATTGCTGAGTATGAAGCCTTGATGCTCGATCTGAAGCTTTTGAAAAAAGTTGGTGCTAAGAAGATAATGGTAAGAGGTGATTCTGAATTGATAATAAATCAAATCAAAGGTGAGTATGCTACTAAACACCCACGTCTTAGAGCTTATAGGAATGTTGCTCTTGATGCCTTGAGGTGCTTTACTGAAGTCGACTTGCAGGTAATGCCGAGGGGACATAATATTTTGGCCGATGGATTGGCTACATCAGCAGCCACCTGTAAGATTCCTTTCTACCCAACTCACCCATATACTGTTGAGGTGAAATGTAGACCAACGGTTCCCAATAATATCAGGTATTGGCAAGTGTTTGGAAATGATGATCAGATCAAGGATTTTCTGCAGTGTAAAAACGATTTTGAATGTACAAATATAGATTTAGAAAATGAAGAAGAAAATGTAAATAACTCTGATTTTGGAATTGATAGTGTAAATACTGTAGATTCAGTAGAATTAGGCGATGACGAAATGGATGTCAATGTTTTACAGTTGAAAAGCAATGTTTTACCTAGATGTCTTGTTCCTTTAGAAGATCTGTTTGACTGTAACGACATAGCTAAAAAACCAAAAATAGAATCCCATGGACAAGAGGTAGAAGACTGTAATATAGGGACTGAAGAGAAACCTAGGATGGTCAAACTATCTAAATCATTACCCCTAGAGCAAAAACTCAAATACATTGAGATGTTCAAAGAATATTCGGATGTCTTTGCCTGGGGCTATGAAGATTTGAAAGCCTATGATACCAGCATAATACAACACATGATTCCAATAAAGGAAGACCAAAAACCATTTAGGCAGAAACTTAGGAGGATAAATCCCAAGTTGCTCCCTCTGATAGAAAAGGAAATCAAGAAAATGTATGATGCCAAGATCATAGTTCCATTACGTTTTTCCAAGTGGGTCTCTAATATGGTCCCTACACGTAAGAAACCGGGGAAATCAGACTCTGCATAGATTTCCGAAATCTAAATAAAGTCTCCCTGAAGGATAATTACCCCTTGCCGAAGATGGACCACATCCTACAAAGAGTGGTCGGGTCCAAACGAATTTCCCTACTGGATGGTTTCTCTGGTTACAATCAGGTCTTAGTTCACCCGCACGACCAAGACAAAACCGCTTTCACCACACCATGGGGCACTTTCATGTATGTGAAAATGCCTTTCGATCTGATGAACGCAGGAGCCACATTCCAGAGGGCGATGGATATCGCCTTCGTGGAAGAATCAGGTAAGTTTATTGTCGTCTATTTATATGATGTGACTGTGTTTTCCCAATCCGATGACGAACACCTAAGACACCTCAGACGAGTTTTCGAGAAATGTAGAAGGTTTGGGATTTCTTTAAATCCTAAGAAGAGTCTTTTTGGGTTAGAAGAAGGCAAACTACTAGGACATATCATCTCTAAAGATGGAATCAAAATAGACCCTAGCCAGATCAAGGCCATACAAAATTTAGAACACCCAAGAAACCTCAAAGAACTACAGTCTTTTATCGGAAGAATTAACTTTCTACGAAGATTCATTCCCAACCTGGCAGAACTCCTCAGAAACATCACAAATATGTTAAAAAAGGATGTAAAAATTAAATGGGATTCTGAGTCCAGACAGTCTTTCGAACAGGTAAAACGAGCACTCATAGAAGCCCCTGTTTTGATCAGTCTGGATTTTACTAAGGATTTTTATCTCTTTTCTTTCACCTCCGAACATACTATAGCAGCGGTATTACTGCAAAATAACAACGAAGGGTATGAACAACCCATAGCTTTCTTTAGAAAAGCATTGAGGGACACTGCTCTGAATTACAAGATAATGGAGAAACAATATTTTGCTTTGGTAAAGGCCCTAAAAGACTTTAGATTCTACATTCTTCATTCCCACACCATAGCATATGTCCCAAATGCGGTAGTAAAGGATATCTTGACACGGGACAATCCGGATGGAAGAAGGGGAAAATGGATTGTTGTCATTTTAGAATACGATATAGATATTAATCCCACGAAACTAATCAAAGGTCAAGGCCTTGCTAAATTAATGGTTGAATCTAACTTTCATGCCCTTGACATTAATTTTCTAGATGTGGCAGATGAACAGGGTGAGATGGCGACTCCAAACGTGAGAGAGGTATTTCTAAACTCTCCATGGTACGCAGACCTTATATTTGTTTTGAAAAATTTACAAGCTCCCCCTGGTTTGACTAAGACCAAAGCTATATTTTTAAAGTTGAAAGCTTTGAAATTCTGTATTCTAGAAGGAAATTTGTATTGGAAAGATCGTGCAGGCATTTTGTTAAATTGTTTACTGAAAGATGAAGCTGATAAAGTGTTACAAGAGTTTCATGTAGGAGAATGTGGTGGCCATCTGAACTGGAAGGTCACAGCCAACAAAATACTCAGAGCTGGATTCTATTGGCCCACCCTGTTTGTAGATGTGCATCAAAAGGTAACTGCATGTCATCAATGTTAGCTATTTGAAGGCAAAAGTAAACTTCTCCCTCTACCTCTGAAACCGATCTCAGTTGAGGCCCCTTTCCAACAATGGGGACTCAATTTCATTGGAGAAATACACCCCCCATCTTCAGGCCAGCACAGGTGGATTCTCACCGCCACCGATTATTTTACCAAATGGATCGAGGCAGTACCAAGCAGGCAAGCCACTAACTCTGTTATTATCAAATTCCTTGAAAATAATATTTTGTCTCATTTTGGTTGTCCTAGAAAGATAATCACTGACAATGCAGCTACTTTTCCATCGAAGAAACTCATAGATTTATGCAACCAGTATCACATTGTTTTGGGGCATTCCACAACCTACTACCCTCAGGGGAATGGGTTGGCGGAATATTCAAAC
Source organism: Picea engelmannii (assembly GCA_009831015.1). Classification (NCBI taxonomy): domain Eukaryota; kingdom Viridiplantae; phylum Streptophyta; class Pinopsida; order Pinales; family Pinaceae; genus Picea; species Picea engelmannii. The sequence goes on along the minus strand of ML783331.1, from coordinate 300,933 downwards.
AAAACTTTGGTAAATATCAACAAGAAATCATGGCACAATAAGTTGGTGTTTGCTTTATGGGCTGACAGGCTGACTACCAAAAGGTCAATTGGTATGTCACCATACCAGCTGGTCTATGGTACAGAGGTAGTTTTCCCCACTTCTTTAGGAGTCCCTGTCATGAAGTTGCTTCAAGATGTTCAAGCTGAGCCAAATGACTCACAGAGAAGGATCAACCAAATGATCCATTTGCAGCAGACTAGAGAAGAAGTTTTCAACAAAACACAAGTCATCCAAGGAAACATCAAGAAGATCTTTGACAAAAGAACCAAGGAGGATGATTTTGAACTAGGAGATTTGGTGCTGAGATGGGATGCCAAAAATGAAGACAAGGGAAAGCATGGAAAATTTGACAATCTGTGGACAGGACCATACATGATCCAAGCTTTCAGGGGAAACAATGCTTTCTTGCTAAACAACGTTGATGGGACAGATCTGCCAGGAGCACCTGTGAATGGCAGAATGTTGAAACATTATGTGCCACCTCAGTAGAAGATTCGAGTTTCCACTCTCCATTGTACATACCATTTTAAGTTTCATTTTTCACATGCATTTTCTGAGTGAACAACATTCGTCAGTTAGTTGAAGCCCAAAGAGAAGGCCCTAAGCTGCTGATCACTGTTTTTCCCATTTTTGAGAATAAAACCAACAAAGGCTGCTAGGCAGAAATGTTCAGAACAATAGTAACCAGGATTCTTGGCACTTCACAGGACAAGTACCATCCCTAGTGGAGTCGCCATTATGTTAGCACTTGGTAAATTTCCTAGAGGTTGAAACAGAAGAAATCTACAAAAGGTAACTTTATCCAACCACTTTTAAAGCTGGGATCTAGCCCTTCCAGCTTCAGAGAGGGATCTCTCTATAATATTTAGCTTTGTTTTTAACTTTTAGATGTTAGGCTAGGTAAAGAAATAAGTAGGTTTTGTTGTAAAAGTGTTTTTTGAATTGGTTGAGACAGTTTACACATCCATTGGGCTATGGGGTCTGTGTTTAAATAAAATATGAAATACCACCAAAAACGTGAAAGAAGATTTCCACAGGGCGAGATAATATACTCACTGGATCTTTTAGTAGCTTAAATGATGGACAGAAGAAAATATGAGAAAGATAAATTTAACTAAGAAGCAGTTAAGAATTTCTTAATTGAAATCACCAGAAGATAAACATTAAAATCTTTCGAGTCAGAAACAGGGTATCTAAGATAAATCCTGCAACATTCGTTACTCTTAAAGATTAGTTTCAGAAAACAATATGATCACAAAGCAAGAATAACATTCAACATTAGAGAATAAACATCACCAGTGAATACACACAAGAATCTTGTGAAAGTGCCTCCTTTTAGTAATGGCAAATCTCTTCAAAAATGTTACAGTCTGATAGCGTCAGGGTGTGAAGATCAACCACCCTGATGCTATCAGACTGTAACATTTTTGAAGAGATCTGCCATTAATAAAAGGAGGCACTTTCACAGGATTCTTGTGTGTATTCACTGGTGATGTTTATTCTCTAATGTTGAATGTTATTCTTGCTTTGTGATCATATTGTTTTCTGAAACAAATCTTTAAGAGTAACGAATGTTGCAGGATTTATCTTAGATACCCTGTTTCTGACTCGAAAGATTTTAATGTTTATCTTCTGGTGATTTCAATTAAGAAATTCTTAACTGCTTCTTAGTTGAATTTATCTTGCTCATCTTTTCTTCTGTCCATCATTTAAGCTACTAAAAGATCCAGTGAGTATATTATCTCGCCCTATGGAAATCTTCTTTCATGTTTTTGGTGGTATTTCATATTTTATTTAAACATAGACCCCATAGCCCAATGGATGTGTAAAATGTCTCAACCAATTCAAAAAACACTTTTACAACAAAACCTACTTATTTCTTTACCTAGCCTAACATCTAAAAGTTAAAAACAAAGCTAAATCTTATAGAGAGATCCCTCTCTGAAGCTGGAAGGGCTAGATCCCAGCTTTAAAAGTGGTTGGATAAAGTTACCTTTTGTAGATTTCTTCTGTTTCAACCTCTAGGAAATTTACCAAGTGCTAACACCTGCTAGTAGACTACATAATAGTTAGTGGACTACCAAATGAAGACATCATAAAACATTCCTCCTTAGCTAAGAGGGAGTGTTGATGTTTTGGTAGTTGGGGAGGATATTCACTTCCTAGATGACCTTTCTTAGATGCAGAGAAGATTCTGGAAGCAAGAGATCCATTGGACAGATGTTGAAATACCCTAGAAGAGAAGTCGGCCCAAAAGAATAAAGTATAATGAAAAGACACCTTCTCAAAAGAGAAGTCAGACCAGCTAGAAGGACATGAATACTATAAATAGGCGGTGACTTAGCTTATCTGTTCATTCACCCACACTCTCCCATATACACAGAAGCAAGGCGTAAGTTTGGAGAAGGAGACGCAGTTGTTGCGGTGACACAATTTGTTCTTGTTCAGTCTTTTGGTATCTCTCTCTTTTGCACTACTCCTCAAGGAGGTGCGCTACCTTTGTATGGTGTTGTTGCTACAGCTAGGGTGGCATTTCTGGGTTAGCTAGCACTTGTTCTAGGTTTTATCTGATTGGACTTGATTTGTGAATGGAATCTATCTAAGAAAGGTTGTTGGGTTTTCCCCCCATTTGGGGTTTTCCCAGGATAAATCTCTTGTGTTCTTTTTGTCTCTTGTTTATGCTGCTATTTCTCAGTCGTGATATATATATGTTAATGATGATGAAGTAAAAGAACACTAGTAACACTAATGCTCTGTAAATAAGGAAAATCCAACATTTTCTACATCGAAGTGTCCTGCCACCCGACTGTAGTGAGCTTCCAAAATCATCTTCGCTCGCTTACTTGATGGGACATAGAGAGGGACTAGATGGCACAAAAACCCATCTTGAAGATGGAAATCAATGAAAATTGTTTTTGTTCCCATCATATGGTAGGTAGTGGAAAAATCATGATCTCTCTAGTAAATTTTGGGCCACCCAGAGGTCTCATGTCCGCAGGAGTGTAGCATCGTGGTTAGTGTTAAAACTAAAGGTCGACTAAGGAAGTCAACAACGTGGTTGGTGCTCCCTATATTATACTTTATGTTGAGATGGAACTGCTACAAGTATGTGGATGACTTCTAATGGCAGACAGTCTTCAATTTTCCTTGTGTATGCATGAACTACAGAGGCTTATGATCAGTGTGGATAACTATATCCTTACCGAGAATGTAATGCCTCCACTAGAGGTAGGATTGTACAATGGAGTACATTTCTTTGTCGTAAGTGGGGTAATTATGGATGGTATATGATAGTGTCTCACTATGATAGGCCATGAGATGTCCATGTTGAGTGAGAATTTTTCCCACAACATAGTTTGAAGCATCTATCTCAATCTCAAAAGGTTGTTGTGGGTCGATTAGTAAGAGCACCAGGGATGACCACAAGCGTTGCTTCAAATCATTGAACGCTTTTCGTTGCGATTATCCCCGCATGAAATTTTCCTTGCCACCACCCCTGGTCACTTGGCTAAGGGCCCATGCAATGTGGGAGAATCCCAACACGAATCTTTGATAAAAATTTGCAAGGCCTAAGAAGCCTCGAAGATCAGTGAGTGTGGTCATGGCTCGCCAGTCACAAATGACCTGGATCCTAGCTTAATCGATATGTACCCCATACTCATCAACAATGTATCCTAGGTACTAGACCTTGTTCATGTTGAAGGATCATTTTTCCAAATTTACATATATCTTTTGTTGTCGCAGAGTGTGCAGAACCTATTGAATTTGTTGCAAGTGTTCCTCCCAACTCTTGTTGAAAATGAGGATGTCATCCAGATACACCATCACAAAATAATTGGTGAAAGTCTACAATATATCGTCCATCATCCATCTCATGAAAGTTGCTAGGGAATTTGTCAAGCCAAAGGGAATGAACATCCATTCAAAAATACCTTCTTTGGACTTGAAAGCAGTCTTCCATACATCGATCTTCTCTATTGGGACCTAGTGGTAGCTGGACTTTAGATCAATCTTATTGAAGTATTTTTCCCCCTTGAGCTAGTTAAGCAGATCCTCAATTAGGGGAATTGGGTACCGGTTCCTGACTGTGATTTTATTTAGGGAATGATAATCAATGCATAGTCTCTAGGTCCCATCTTTCTTCTGCACAAGCACGATTGGGCTTCCACAAGGTGATGAGATTGGTTGAATGTGCCCCTTTTTGAGAAGCTCTTGGATCTGACACTTGATTTCCTCATTTTTTGACAGAGAGCAATGATAGATTGACCCATTACGTAGCGGTGTGTTGAGGGTCAAAACGATTAAGTGCTTGACCTTATAGTTTATAGGTATCTCAGTGGGTGAGGAGAAGATGTCTTTATATTCTTCCATGACCTTATCCACTTGCTTCTGCTACATGGAGAGACTTTCCGCGGAGGCCATGGATGTGGCTGCAATCTTCTGCTCACTTTGAGCATGAATCACGAAGAATAAAAACTTCCCGGTCTGAGAGATGACTTTCCTGCATTGCTTGGCAGAGATCGAGGAAATGGAAGTATGTGGGACTACCTTGGCTATCCTGTACAATTTCCTATCCAAAGTAATAATAACACTATGAGGCTTAGACTCATATATGAGCATGATGTTTCCATAAATAAGGCGGGCCCAAAAGAAAATCACAAACTTCAAGAGGAGCGACATCACACAATACCTCATCTTTGAAGGGTTTGATGTCATAGGGTAGACAAGATTATTGCCCGATGTGGATATCGCTCCCTCGGCAGAGCCATCCGATGGTGTACGGTTGTGGGTGTGGTGTTGTCGGCAAAGCCAACCGCTTGACGACCTCCATTGAGATGAGGTTCTTCTGGCTACCACTATCAACAATGAAGTGCAACGGAGTACCCTTCACCCACATTTGTGAATGAAAGAGGTGCTCACCTTCCTATGGTTCATCAAGTTCACTGTTTATTTTTCCAAACTTTACTTCAAAAAATGGATAAAGGAAAAAAAAAAGATTTTAAAGGTTTTATTTTTATTTTAAAATGTTGTCAAACTTTTCCAAACTTTACTGAACACAAAATGGATATTCGCAAAAAAGATGTCAAAGGTTTTGTCTTTATTTTAAAATGTTGCCAAACTTTACTTCACAAAATGGATAAAGGGAAAAAAGATGCCAAAGGTTTTATTTATTTTAAAATAAAGACAAAACCTTTATAATATAAGGCTTTTGGGTAGATATGTGTCATGGCTGACTTTGGGCATATTAAATTCTGATTACATGATAAGCACATGACGTAAAAAGTAATACATAAGTTTATTATAATTATTTTGAAACCAAAACAAGTCTTAAATATAGATATAAAAATACTTGTCTTATTTTAAAATAATAATCAATGATTTGATAAGATGTTTGTTGAAGTTTTGCTTATAAAGCTAGCAATTACCATTCTTCTTTATTATTATAATCATTTAGCACATTAGCTACATAAATAAGATCATTGAAAGAGAGGCAATCACATAAACCATAGAGACACACAAATTATTCTAGGAAACCCTCATGGGGAAGAAAACCCAACAAAAAATTCCTCAATATAGATGACCAAAAAAAAGACATACTATCCTCCTCTACTCCATCACTAGGAAACAATAGTGCACCACTTAACCAAAAGATACCAAGAGATAGAAAAAAACCCTCCTTAACGTCACCCCCAATTGCAATAACTTATCCTCCAAGACTTGCGCACTTTTCTTCTTGTTGTAGAGCTCATGAGTGAGTGTCCAAATGAGGCACTAGCCTCTCTTATAAATAGTGGTATGACCAGCCTATAATTAGGTCTGGGCCGACCTGTCACTTTACCCTCTTAATTTACAATTAACTGTCAAGGCACAATAGGGCCGACTTTTACTAAGGCACAATAGGGTCTAATTAAATATAATATAATAATAATATTCAACTCTCTCTCAAGTAGAATATTCTTCGAAGTTACAATATTTCAACACTCCCCCTTAAAAAGAAGGGTATTCTACTGAAAACATTAATAAAAACTGACCGGAATCAATACATCATCAAGAGAAGGAGAGGGCATCATCATCAACATCTGTAACACTGAATGGAACATCTACAAATCATCGGAAGTTTTTCTCATCATCACTATCATCATCATTTACACTATGGATCTAGAGTAACATCATCATCATCATCATCATCATCATGAAGCTGAAACATCAACATCAATAACATGAAGCTAGAAAATCATCATCAACAACCTGATTTCGGAACATCATCATCAATAGCATGAGGCTGGAACAACAACATCATCACCATGTGACAACAGAATGAGGCAGGTGTATCAACAACATTTGTGGTACTCTGACAGACCGTCCTTAACGGACCTTCAAGGTCTACCCAGGAATCATAAGATTCCCTAGATAAAATCCTAATAAGCTACCGCATGGTACTCTGATAGACTATCATTACTGGACCTTTGGGATCTACCTAGGAATGATAAGATTCCCTAGGATATAAAATCGTAACAGAGCTACCCATTGTTGGTCATGATACCATAGTATCATCAGCATCACTACCCCTTTCGAGGGAGGTCCTTTCGGACAACACCAATATTGTCTCAGAAGTACTCAAACTTCACACGAGACAGAGGCTTGGTCAACACATCTGCAACCTACTCATATGTGCCAACATATTGGATCTTTACACCTCCCCTCTACACCATATCGTGAATGTAGTGATACTGGATCTCTATGTACTTCAACTTTTCATGGAACATTGGGTTCTACATTATATTTATATAACTCTAGTTATCACATAGAATCACGGTGGCTTCCATCTTCAGATCGAACATACCTATCAACAACTTCCGAAGCCATATGACTTCACAACTGGTGGAACATGTTGCAATGTACTCCACTTTTATTGTGTTGAGAACAATATTGGATTGCTTTCTGCTTTTCCTTGAAGTCATGGCTAACCCCAAACTGAAACAACATCCTGAAGTTATCTTTCTATCTGAAGCACTTCTAGCCCAATCTGAATCAGTATAAACATACAGTATAAATTATTGATCTCTAGTATAACAGAGACCATAATCCAATGTACCCTTAAGGTATCTCATCACATGCCTTGCAGCTACAAGGTGAACATGTCTGGGCTTCACCAAATACTGACTCAAGGTGTTTACAACAAAGCATATATCTGGTCTGGTATTCGTCAGATACATCTGTTAGCACTCTGTAAATTTTGTCCAACTAATAGACAAATGACAGAGGTAACTATTTCAACCTAATTTGAAGTTGGGCACTAGCCTACTCAGCTCAGAGAGGGCTCTCTTGTGTCACTTGATATTTCTTTGGCAAGCGGTGGCTAGATTTAGTTTGTTTTGGGGGGTTTTACTTTTTTATAAATTCGCTGAAGAGGGAAAGGGAGAGACACTCAGGCCTATGGAGTCAACATTCTAAAACTGAATGAAAACAATGACTAGCCAGTAGAACTCTCCAGAGGATAAAGGCTAAATGAGGCAATGAATATGAGTTGTAAATTTTATTTGAGCAAGGTGTAGGAGGAAAGAGAAAACAAATAACTGCATCATAGCATTACTGAAATGAATTATGAATTAGTTAAGAGGAAACACACATAGTTTAAATTGCTTAAGCTGAGAGCATCATAAGACAAATTCTAATCTTTTTAACTCTCCAATTTGGATAAAAGAAAATGTAAATGGAATTTAATAACATAGGAAATACATACAATGAAAGGAGACAAAACTCATATCACAACCATTAGAATCTTTTCATAGAGACTTCAAAAAGCTTTTGCATATATATTAAATTCAGCTCCAGAGCATTACAGAGTCCTCCTGCTACGAGGGAAGGCCCCTCTCCAGTAAGTCCAACCCTTCATTTATCTTTGTACTATTATATATAGATAAATCACATCAGGGATTCAAAACAAATCATCTTCCCCAAAATACCAAAAATAGACATCAGTTACAAAGAAGGAGTAACGTATAACAATTGTCCTCCTATTTTCTAGGGAACATTATAATAAAAAACTGACATATTTGAGATTTTCGCTTTGAATGCCACATGTCTATATCATTACAAAATTTTCTGAAACATGCTTAATTTAGCCTGAAATCTATTTCAGATTAGTAATTTCTTCTTTTAAAGTGTCAAGCCAAATAGGCTGGTTTTCTCCAACGCTTTCAACCACTTCAGCTTTAACCTCTATCTTATGTCACTTATTCCTTTTCCTATTGACAGCTTGTGTGTGGTTCTCGTCTGCATATCCGTTGAAGATTAAATCCTTCATGATAGGATTTATTCTGATTCCTTCACCCGAACCTTGTCCATCCACAGGCTCTGTGTGGAATTTTATTGCCAATATTCGTGCATCAATTTTTTCTTTCTTTTTCATTGATAATTTTGTTAGATTATTTGAATACGCCAATTCACTAAAGGCCGCTAGATCTGTCTTATCCATTTTCTTTGGTTTTCCATAAAGAATGAGCTTATCTCCCTTAGTTGTACAGGAATTAGAAGGACGATTCAGTTTGTGATTACCCCATTCAGGAATGAAACATTAATCGCCCAAAATAGAGTAATGTCATCCATGTTTTGAATGACAGTCATCATTGAGTGCCAATCATAGGTTATTAACGAAAGTACTTGAAAGGACAATGGCTTATCATGCTCGACTATTAATTTCAAATGATGAGCTTTTCGGATCATTCTTTTGGTGGCGTTCACCCGGCATCACACGGACGGAAAGTACCCAAACAAGTGTCTTGAGGTGATTTGATTGGCCTTCAACTTTCCCTTTCCACATGTGATCTTTGGATTTGACACCTTCAATGATATCTTGACACGTGACATTGGGGTGGGCTTGGGTGGTTTCAGGCTTACCCTCTCTTCCCCCTAATATGTATCTAGTGGCACCACATGCCCTCGGAATGAAACTGTGGTATTCTTATTGGCCCACCTCCAAGAGATTAACCGGCACGCTATTTCTCTGCTCGATATGTCCTTCTACCGTTGATCGACATCGCCTACGATCATGACCCGTCGAGTCCCATTGACTTCACCCTTCCGCTATATTTAGCCTTGTCCGCTAGATGTGGCCTTGTCCACCATTCTATCGCTCCTCCATACCGACTTAGCCTCCTGCTAAGTCCCGAGGTTGGGACTCCATATGAAATTTTTTTACAGTGATAACATGAACTCCAAATGGGGATGTTATCCTCCCTACAAGGTAGCAAAGAACATTATACCTTATGCCTTATCCATTGGAGCTTCTCTCACAATAGGTGTGTGCCATGCTCTGACCTGGAGACTAAACACTGGATATACTACTAAAATCTAACTGAATTTTTTACTTGGAAATCTAAACTTAAAAATGCTTGATCATCAAACTTATTTACGCCTACCTATCCTAATTACCCAATGTAATGTCAATCAAATGAAATCAAAATGCCAATGCATCCATGCCAACATTTTATCCACTGCTTGTTTATTTTGTACATGTTTGCTCCAAAACCTGTTCACTAATAACCCATCCAAGAAGTTATGTATGAATTTGAATCTTAGGATTTCAAAAATATTAGGGCTAATCATTGTTTCTAGCCAAAATGTAAATGGATCTTCCAACACATGCGTAAAACAACAATTATGTTTTATTTCTTCCACTGCGTTCTTGTTTTTAGGTGATTTACCTTGTTGATTTTCATTAAGAGGCTGAAAAATCTGTTGGGACTGCTGTGAACAACGACTTTCTGAATCGAAAGGTAGTGTTGGCTGACATGAAACTTTTGGTAGAAAGCAACCCATATTTAATATTGACGTTGATTTGTCATCATCTTCATTTCTAAGCCTACAACCCATCATGAGCTGTAAATTTTGATTGTTAAAATTATCCATATAGCATGCCATAGGGTCATAAAACATATGAGAGAACGTTTCTTTTTTATGAACTAAAACAAAAGGACAGGCTTCTTTCACAAGCGTTTGTTGTTCTTGCTCTATTTCTTCTATTCTGAGAACATTATCAAATGAAATGACAACAATAGGTTTGTCTATTCTTCCATGCATATCAAAAAAAACATTCATACATCCTTGGACATTTTCAGATATGACAACCAAATTATGTGTATCAAGACTATCCTCTTGTTCATCAAGCAATTATGGTTCGACTTTATTAACCTTCTGGAAATTTGCTTGAGGACTGTTATTTTGGCTCACCAATAAATGAAGGGGAGTGAGTTCTTGTTCATAATATTCTTGCAAATGTGGAAAGCTAACAGCGTGAACTGTTTCACATTCTAGAGTCCCCATGGATGCATTTTCAAAGCCATGATTTTCAAATGAATCAAATAAAACAACTGTCTCTTCATCATCTTTCTATATTTATGATTGAAAAGTGACATACACTGTTTTATTTATTTCCTGAAACTCTATATTGGTTTTTTGTTCACTATTTGAAATCTCTATAAATGTAGTTTCAAAATCCTTATCCATGTCTAGGCCACTTAGAAATTTGACAATCACCTCATTCATAGGGGAAGAAATACAACTTTGAAACACTTTGTCTTGTTGGAAATCTTGTTGTAAATCTTTATTAAGTTCAAGAGAAGGAAAATGAACTTTAATAACAATTTCTTGATCAGCTTCATCTTCATTTTGAAGTTGGTAGTTGAGCACAGGCTGTAAATCTGAACCGAAATAACCTTCCATCTAATCAGCCACATGATCATTTAATGCATAAGAAGGTTGTTGATCTTCCTCGCTGATAACAATTTTCCCATGTAAAGCAGTGCCATTGCAGTCAGACTTTCATGCTTCCTCTATTATCTCATGTTTTTCTTTCAACAATTCAAACGACGAAAAACATAATGGAAGATGGTTTTCATTTGCAAGTCCACTGTATTCTGGATATTCAACATCATATCTGGAAGATTTCTGATCTGGAACATTATTGACATCTTGCTTCAGCAATTTGAAAGAAGAAAAACACAATGGCAAGGTTCTTTCACCTGATTCAAAATATTCTTCATTTTCTTTACTTATGTCATATGTGCATCTTTCCATTTCTCTAGGTTGTTGAACACACTTCTTTTCAGATTCCTCTTTGACCAATGGCTGCAATTCCTTGTCAAATTGTCTCAGTGAATCAGTGTGATTTGTCATCAACATACTTTCCTTTGTTTCAATGATGATCTTAGCATTTTCTTTCAACAATTTAAATGAAGAAAAGCATAAAGGCAAAGAATTTCCTTCAGCTATTTCAGTACCCTCTTCTCTGTGACTGTGATATGTAAGTTGATTTCCCTCATTATACTGTTGAAAAAGAACATTTATGATAGAGGAAATGAAGTTGGCTATTCTGGGAGGTCATTATCATAATCATCATCATATTCATCGTATATAGGCAACTTAGTAACATCTGCAATATTGTCTAACAAGAAAATGCTTGGGACATCAGCCTGCTCCTCAACAGAGTGATCTGCACACTCATCTTTTTTATTGTCTACAAATGAATATATGAAACAATCAGCTCCATGCTTATCATGGGGTGGAGAAGAAACTACATAAGTTCCCTCTCTCTCAGTAAGTGGGATATAATCCTTTGCAAAATCATTTACATTCAAAACCTCAAGAGGACCTATGATATCATCAATTTTATGTTCAAAATTCTAGTCAAATTTTCTCTGTTCATATCCATTTTTATGTCTTGGAGCATCCAACTTTTAATTTTGAATTTGTTCACATGACAGGATATTGTGTTGAATCTCCTGAGCATCATCAAACATTTGTTGTAAGGTCTTAGGTCTTCTTTCCATCACAAGGAAAGACAAATCTGGGTGAAGAGAAGTGGTATACTGGAGCATAGCGGCAGCTTCAGTGGATTGAATTTCTTTAGGAAAATAATAATAAATACTAGGAAACCTTCTACTGAAAGTGGAAATAGTCTCATTACTTTGCTCTTTCAAGGCATAAAATTCTATAAGCATCAGGTCTAGGGATTTCTTCTTACCCAAAAACTTCGAAAAAACACTCTTCGATTCTTCCCATGAGATAATTGTCTCTGGCTTCAAATGTTTAAACCATTATTTGGTATCTCCTTTCAAGGATTGAGAGAAATCCCTCATACAAACATCGTCATGGTCAATCTCAAACCCTTGGATGTGTTTTTCAGCTATGATGGAACTAAGTTCTCCATCAAACACAGGTAGGTATTCATAGTGCTTTGGAGGAAAATCATGAAGTATGTGGGGTAATTTTAAGGGTTTGTATCTGTGTTGGCTCTTGGAGGGTGTTGGATCAAGTACAGGAGATGAAATATCAGCCTTGGTCTCATGAGGCTTATCAACTTGGTTGTGGTTATCATATGGCTCAAATGGGAGGTTTTGACCAAACTCAGTGATGAGCTGAGGGGATATCTGTATAATTTTAAGAGGAGGATATAAAATTTCAAAATTATCATGATCATCATCTGCATGCAGTAGGTGAAGAAAAGTTTGTCTAGCATGTTCAGGAAAGGACGAGAGGCAACCTACAACAAACAATATAATTCCTTGGAAAAAATCCAATTTTAAGTACTTGTTTTCTTCCATAATGCCTTTTCATACCTCTGTCAAGGGATCTCATCTTCGGGTAGTGGATTCACCAATGATATTTTGGAATCTAGATTCTGCATCCCCGGTGGAGTCACCAGTGAAAATTCAAATTTATGGATTCTTCTACCAGTGGAATCACCTCCAAACTGATTTTTCGATGTGTGGAGTCGCCAGAGCAGGAATAAAACCGATATGTGCCTAAGTGTCTGCTACTTTCATACCTTAGAACTCAACCATGTCATTCTTTCCCAAGGAAAAATTTTCAATTTCATCCCCAGCAACGATGCCAGAATGTTAGCACTCTATAAATTTTGTCCAGCTGATAGACAAATGACAGAGGTAACTATTTCAACCTACTTTAGAGTTGGGTACTATCTTGCTCAGCCCAGAGAGGGCTCTCTAATGTCACTTGATGTTTCTTTGGAAAGCGGTGGCTAGATTTAGTTTGTTTTGGGGGTTTTTATTTTTTTATAAATTCACTGGCAAGCAAAAGGGAGAGACACTCAGGGCTTTGGAGTCAAAATTCTGAAATTGAATGAAAACAATGACTGGCAAGTAGAACTCTCCAGAGGATAAAGGCTAAATGAGGCAATGAATATGAGTTGTAAATTGTATTTGAGCAAGGTGTAGGAGGAAAGAGAAAACAAATAACTGCATCATAGCATTACTGAAATGAATTCTGAATTAGTTAAGAGGAAACACACATAGTTTAAATTGCTTAACCAGAGAGCATCATAAGACAAATTTTGAGCTTTTTAACTCTCCAATTTAAACAAAAGAAAATGTAAATGGAATTGAATAACACAGGAAACACATACAATGAAAGGAGACAAAACTCATATCACCGCCATTAGAATACTTTCATAGAGACTTCAAAATGATTTTGCATATATATTCAATTCAGCTCCAGAACATTACAGAATCCTCCTGCTATGAGGGCAGGCCTCTTTCCTGTAATTCCAACCCTTCATTTATATTTGTACTAGTATATATAAATAAATCACATCCAGGATTCAAAATGAATCATCTTCCCCAAAATACCAAAAATAGACATCAGTTACAAATAAGGAGTAACGTATAACAACTGTACTCTTATTTTCTAGGGGACGTTGCTATAGTGGGAAAACCCACCTATGGACTACACTAGAGTTCAACTTGTAGGCAGAGCTAACCATCTAAAGTCTCCTACTTTTTAACAACTACCCCGACTATACCCCACATTCATGTATAAAACACAAAGATAAAAGGATATGGTAACTCTACCTTAAACTCTGTGTCTGGTGTCAATCCTTTTGCGTTCGATTGTTCCTCGACTACAAGTCTCCTCCCAAGGTCGACCTGCATTCATAAACAAACAAACAAAGAACTACGAACATACATATTATATATGAATTAGTGGGTTAGATGTCATAATAAAACATGAATCAAACATAAATATTGAACACATCATATGGGGGGACAGAAAAAAATACTTCTTTTTATTAATCTCACAAAGTCACTTACAATGAGATCAGTGACTACTCCTAGAACCTGGTACAGGCTCCTCTTCACCAAGATCCAACTGCTTCCACGTATCCTTCTCCTCTCAAAATTCTCTCTAGGGAAATGGCGTAGGCTTATGAATGAGGAAAAAGGCAAGAATAAGGAATTCTGGTTCAAAACTCACAATGTGGTTGTAGATTCTTGGAGCAAGGGGGGGAAGTGAAATGGGAAGATTTTCACTATTATTATGCTTAGCTTTAGAATGAGACCCCAACACCTCCTTTTATATGAAAAAAATATGGTTATTCGGTTGGGTGACGGGCTATAGGCGGTGGAACAGTTGGGAAACTGTCCAATAGCCCGTAATCTCAACGAATTCCTTGCAACCTTTTAATTTTTTCAACTTTTGTGGGTATACATGTGTTGTAATGGTGCATCTAGCATACGTACGTGAGATGTAATGGTGCAGTAAGCATGTGTACACAGGCAAAAGTGGTGCAAGGCGCGTACATCTTCAAAAATAGTGTTTTTAAGAAGAGTTGCTCAGTGATGGCCTAGAAAAAATAGCAAGTAAGATGGCCTGATGCCAGGTATGCATGTATGGTGCAATTTAGGGTTATAACAGACGTTATAATAAAAAAATTACGTATTTGAGATTTTCTCTTTGAATGCCACATGCCTATATCATTACAAAATTCTCTGAAACATACTTAATTTATCTTGAAATCTATTTCATATTATGAATTCCTTCTTTTAAAGTGTCAAGCCAAGCAGGTTGGTTTTCTCCAACGCTTTCAACCACTTCATCTTTAACCTCTGTCTTATGTCGCTTGCTCATTTTCCTCTTGACATCTTGTGTGTGGTGCTCATCTGCGTATCCGTTGATGATTAAATCCTTCATGATAGGATTTAGTCTAATTCCTTCACCCAACCCTGGTCCATCCGCAGGCTCTGTGTGAAAATTTGTTGCCAATATTCATGCAGCAATATTTTATTTCTTTTTTGTTGATAATTTTATGAGATTATTTGAATATCCCAATTCGCTGAAGGCTGCTGGATCTGTCTTATCCATTTTCTATGGTTTTCCAGAAAGAAGGAGCTTATCTCCCTTAGTTGTACAGGAATTAGAAGGACAATTCGGTTTGTGATTACCCCGTTCAGGAATGAAATGTTAATCGCCCAAAACATAGTAATGTCATCCATGTTTTGAATGGCAGTCATCATTGAGTGTCAATCATAGGTTACTGACGAAAGTACTTGCAAGGACAATGGCTTATCATGCTTGGCTATTAATTTTAAATGATAAGCTTTTCGAATCATTCTTTTGGCGACGTTCACCCGACATCACACAGACGGAAAGTACCCAAACAAGTGTCTTGAGTTGATTTGACTGGCCATCAACTTTCCTTTTCCACATGCGATCTTTGGATTTGACACCTTCAATGATATCTTGACACATGACATCGAGGTGGGCTTGGGTGGTTTCAGGCTTACCCACTCTTCCCCCTGATATGTATCTGGTGGTGCCACGTTCCCTCGAAACGAAACCACAGTACTTTATCGACCTGCCTCTAAGAGATTAACCGGCGTGCTATTTCTCCGCCTGATATGTCCTTCGACCGTCGATTAGTAGCGCCTATGATCACAACCCGTCGGGTCCCATAGACTTCACCCTTCCACTATATTTAGCCTTGTCCGCTAGATGTGGCCTTGTCCGTCAGTCTATTGCTCCTCCATACCGACTTAGCCTCCTGCTAAGTCCCAAGGCTAGGACTCCATATGAAATTTTTTTACAGTGATAACAACATCAATGATCCAATAATTTGTCTATATAGAGTAGCATCAACCAACTCTGACGAAGTATCAACCAGGAGCTTCAAATTTTTTTCCATGGGTGTGTTCATGGATTTTCATTCCAACATGTCAAACTTCTTCAGTATTTCAACCACATACTTCCCTTGGTTAAGGAAGATCTTCTCGGGGCTCTTCCAAACTTCAATATCTAAGAAATAATGCATCGGGCCTAGGTATTTCATCTCAAATTATGCAACAAGCTTCCTTTTTCAATATGTGATGAGCTTTTCTTCTCCTATCAATAATAATTCATCCACATATAGTAGCAATACAACTGGATCATTATTCATAACCTTGAAGTAAAGATTAGAATCAACTTTACTCTTGGTAAATCCCAAGCTCGTCAAAAAACTATCAATCCTTCCATACCAAGATCTTAGATCTTGCTTCAACTTGGAGACATGATTCTTCCTGTCCTGTACTTAGAAACTAAATTTTCACTTCACATTGTACCAACCTGGTACACTTTTACAGCTGCAATTTAATCTGCACAATCATGTGATAGCTCTATGTGCTTTCTGCAAAGCACTATTTATCTCACTTCCTAAGAGTATGTCCTCTCCTCTCTCTGCAATTGTTACTATGGGACTGGGATTCTGCACCTGCAGTTGCTCTGAAGCTGAGAATGACTGCTCCATTCTCACTATGGTTGCTGAACTCTGAGAGTAACTCCTCTATTCTATCATGGCAACAACTTCATCTAAAACTGAGAGTGGCTAATACTGAAGGTATCTTTTCTTCTTTCATGGAGGAAAATCAAAATCAAATACAGGGACTGCTCCCTCAAAATCTCATAATGTATCAGAATCATGGTTGTTTTGGTTGTCTTCACGAGCACTGGAACTATTTCTTCGATTACTGGAGCAAGTGTCTCGTCATAGTCTTCTCCCTCTTGCTGGGAGAATCCTCTGGACACAAATCAGGCTTTGTACATTTCCATATTGTTATCTGCAATGTGCTTGATCTATTAGATCAATCTTGAAAGTCACCACTGACTTCCCTTATGGTCTTAAGGAAAAATCCATATCACATTCCTTCTGACTGGCTTCCTCCTCTATCACTGGAATAAGGGAATCTTCCTAGGAGATTTCGCGTCTCCTAGAAGTCTTGGAAGCTACGATCTAGTCTTCTCAACTCATGGAATTTGTCTGTTAGTCATGGAAGACGTCTCTTTTTCCCATCTGATACTTTCTGAGATTAGGCTTACTCTTAGTCTTGATTTCTTCTGAGTCTACAAAAACTTCATAGTCTCTGCAGGATATACTTGGTGTTTGAATACCAAGTCTTAATATGAAAAGCTGAGTCAGACTTCAAACAAATTTTGCTTCCTGTCAAGGTGGCTTCATTATCCATTGACCAAGTCTACTATGAGCTCTATTCTAATGTTTGGTCATCCTTGGAGCCTTCTACTCCTTACAATTAATCTCCATATGAGATAATATGTATCTCAAAAGTAGCTTCTTCTTCATCTTCTTTGGTACATGGATGTATACGGTCATGTATACAACTTGGATATTCTACTCCATGTCTCATCTAATATGTTTCCCCCTACAACTTGCACTATAGCTTCCTCAGGATTGTCACATGTGACCTGCTCGAAACAAGAACAACAAGGGAGAAACAACAGACAAGAATAATACTTTTTATAATAATAATAAAACAATAGCAAGAACAATCATCACAATAGCTCCTTTAGAGCTATCACTTGTGACCTACCTGAAACAAGGGTAAAAAAGTAAGAAATACAATAATAAGGAATGAGAAAAACACTCTTCTAGTGTTGTGATTAATCATTCTTCCATGGTAACCTAGAAACAAAACAAGAAGTTTCTCCTAGAGGAGATGTTAGTTATATCTAGTAAATTTACAGTAAGCATTTATCTCAATAGTGTTCACATGCTACCAAGTATTCAATAATAAAACTTTTCAAAGATTTATATCACAACTATAGTGTTTAGCATTTATCAAACTTGATATGTGTAAATTTGAATCTTATCAACTTAATAAATCAAACCTGGAACCTGGAGTCTTGTCCTCAAGAATGAGTGTGTTTCTTTTTGTTCCGAGTCTCCTTCACTCAAGATGACAAGTACTTTATTCAACTTGTCCTCTATACTAAGACAATATGTTATCTTGACAGAAATTTGAGTTAGGGAATAAACTCTATAATCTCAACTTTAATCAATCTAATACTTTGACTTTAATTTTGACCAATGGTTAGCATGATAACTTCAACAGATCAAAATGCAACCTGGATATTCATAAGATTACAATAATTCCATAACAAGTAGAGGCATATCAATGTAATCAAAACCGGGGTGCATAGTTCCTCTAAATGTGTTGGATATGATATCCCTCTTGATCTACTATTGTTGTTTAAACAATAGATACTTTCTCCCACAAATACCCTTTAAAATAATGATACAGTTTAAGCATATGTAAGTACATACCTCTAACAGTATCGGCAGGTAGTGGCATCATCTGATAGCAGCGACAATAAATAACAAACCTTTAAAACTTCAAAGGTGCTTCAACTTGTAACTTAAAGTTAGTTGGATATTTGTTAGGGTAAGGCACACTAGGACAATAAAAAAATCAATCCCAACACTTCACAAAAAACTTCACTGCAATGGGTATTGCAATTGGTGTTGGCACTACCACTGGTGTTGCAACTAGCATGAAGTAACTGGCACTACAACTGCAACTGATACTGCAACTGGTACTGCAACTGCAACTTAGTGTTTTATGAGGAAACCTTAATTTATCAAACTTCAAATTTTGAAATTCAATCCAGGGACTAGATGCACCCTCCTAGGGTGAGTTCCTAGGTGTGGTTACTTTCTCCAACGTCCTCCTCAAACAAGGAAAACACCATACTTAGGGTTTATACATAAACCCTAATTTTGCAGCAGCTGCAACATTGAAAACTGAATATGGGAGAGGGTACGTTGAGGCTAGATACTTCTTTATAAACTGTGAATTGGTCTCTTTCAAGCCTACTACGATTCATGTTGAAGTTTTTCTTATACAACTAGCAGTTATGGTTATTCTTTATTGTTATAATCATTTAACACATTAGCTACATAAATAAGATCATTGAAAGAGAGGCAATCACATAAACAATAGAGACACAGATTATCCTGGGAAACCCTCATGGGGAAGAAAACCCAGAAAAAACTTCCTCAATATAGATAGACCAAAAAAAAGACATAAGATCCTCCTCTACTCCTTCACTAGGAAAGAGTAGTGTACCACTTCACCAAGAGATACCAAGATATAGACCAAAACCCTCCTTGACGTCACCCCAGTTGCAACATCTTATCCTCCAAGACTTGCACACTTTTCCTCTTGTTGTAGAGCTCATGAGTGAGTGTCCAAATAAGGCACTGGCCTCTCCTATAAATAGTGGTCTAGCCAGCCTATAATTAGTTATGGGTCGACCTGTCACTTTACCCTCTTAATTTACAATTAACTGTCAAGGCACAATAGGGCTGACTTTTACTAAGGTGCAATAGGGCCTAATTAAATATAATATAATAATATTATTCAACTCTCTCTCAAGTAGAATATTCTTCGAAGTTACAATATTTCAACAATGTTAAAGGTTTTATTTATTTTAAAATAAAGACAAAACCTTTATAATATAAGGTTTTTGGGTAGATATATGTCTATGGCTAGGATATATGGAAAACTTTGGTCTTATGAAATTCTGGTTGCATGATAAGTAGATGACGAACAAAGTGATACATAAGTTTATTATTATTATTTTGAAATATAGATATAAAAATACTTGTCTTATTTCAAAATAATAATCTATGATTTGATAAAGGCAAAAAATATGTCAACAGTTTTATTTATTTTAAAATAAAGACAAAACCTTTATAAAACAAGGTTGCATAGCAGCATATACCTGTCACTATGCAGGAATTGAATGTGAAAATTTGTGATTGTTGATGTATCCGAAAGTTATTCATAGACTATTAAAATTTTGACAAAATATCTTGCGTTAGGGAGTAATCCATGAACTATTAAAATTTTGAAAATATTTGTTTCCATTTGTAAACAAGTAGTTTCTCCAATCAAACACTTCAGTTGTATCAGTTGTAATATCTGTATCAATGTTGATAGATATTGAAAACAACATAATCATACTGAATAATATTGGATACTTCTATGCCGTATACGTGTAGAATAATCTTGTGTCAATGGATCACTGTGTGGGACGAATGACACCATTAAATTTTTAGTCGCCTTTGTCGACGTCAAGTTCTACAATAGCGATAACAAGTCAAAAACATAATTGGGCATTGCACGTGAAGTTGGTTAAAAGATGGAAAGCTTGCATATATTATTTGATAAGACTAGCCTTGCTCTTGTAATCACTCAAGGAGTCATCGGTCTCTTCATCCACAAATTTGTCTAGTGCATCTAGAATGGAGGTCTTGGGCTACTTGAGATTGATTATTGTATGCTCTATTATTTTCTATCAGATGGTAGTGGCTTCCAAATCAGGAAAAGATAGGCTGATATCATGCCTGGAGAGAAATGTTATTACAATTTTCACAACCTTGTCCTCTTCTTCTCTGCGTATGAGGCGGAGCTTCAAAGCTCGACTCTAGGGATTTTGTTGAATCAAATATTTGTTTCTAGTGGAAGAGTCTGGTATTATTCCCAACACGTATGGAAGACTATCAACCCTCATTCACTCATCAATATGAAAGGATTTATGTTTAATCAAATCTTTATTTATAGTGGAAGAGTCTGGTATTATACCCAGCTCGTGCTCATCAATATGTGTTTGATAACACAGGCATTCCAACAAAGGATGAACACCTTCAGTAACCACTCACATAATCAGATCAAAGATCAACACACTGATGTTTTCACGTGGTAAAACCCCTATGGGGAAACATCCATGGCCCTAGCTAACGCAACCACTTGGAGAAGTTTATTAATGAAAAAGAAAAAGATTACAGAGAGATTTTACAAGAGAGTTTCACAATCGATCATCGGCAAATGACCCTCCATGCTCTTTAAATAGAGATCATGGACCAATTAGGTGTTAAGCCACAGATCAATGGCTGTTAATATCAAGGAGAGTATGAACTGTCGGATCACTCTATGTCGGGAACATATCGTGACCATCAGATTTCCTAACTACAAATGCATATTAAAGAAACACACTTTTACCTAATGACACATTAGACCAAGTAGATCTTAACTAACTCCTAAGTGTCTAAATATCCTAACATCCCCCCTTAAGAACAACTTGGGATAAGATTGAAGGATTTACAATAGTGACACAATAGGAGAAGGAAGGAGGCATTAGATCCTATCCCCCCTTAATGACAACTTCCTGAACTCCTAACATAAATCGAAGTTTGGAAAAATTCGCTTATGTAAGAGACTTTGTGAAAATGTCTGCAACTTGATCTTTTGTAGGGAAAAAGAGCACTTCAATAACTTGATCATGAATGAGTTTTTTGATGAAGTGCATGTGTAGCTTGATGTGTTTTCTACGCTGATGTTGAATTAGTTCTTTGGCAAGCTTGATGGCACTCTGATTGTCACACCAATGGCTGGTTGAATGTTGTTGTTGGAATCCAAACTCTGAAAGGATTTTTCGAAGCCACGAGGCTTCCTAACTTGCATTTATCGTTGCTCAGTACTCTGCTTCTACTGAAGAAAGTGCAATAGCCTGTTGTTTCTTACAGGCCCAAGTGATAGGGCCTAAACCAAGGTTGAAAACATAACCTGCAATAGAGTTCTAATCATCAGGGTCACCAGCCCAATATGAATCAGTGAAACCAACCAATAAAGGAGTCCCCCCTGAACTGTAATGTATCCCAAACTGAACTGTACCACGGACATAGCGAAGTATCCTTTTAGCTTCTTTCCAATGGATTTCATGGGGTGTTTTCATATACCGGGCAACAAGACCAACAGAAAAGGAAAGATCGGGACGGGTATGAGTCAAGTATAAGAGGCCACCAACTAACTGACAGTACAGGGTGGCATCAACTTCGGGAGAAGTACAGGTGGCAGAAAGCTTGACACCAAACTAGAAGGGAGAAGGGGCTAGTTTACAATCGTCCATGTGAAAGTGACGAAGAAGGTCACAAGCATACTTAGACTAGGAAAGAAAAATTCCTTCATTGGTTTGCAAAACTTGGAGGCCAAGGAAATAGTGCAAAAAGGCTAAGTCTGTCATTTCAAAATTCTTCTTAAGGTTGGTTTTCACATGATTTAAAAGTTTTGAGTTACTACCAGTAAGGATAAGGTCATCAACATAAAGGATAAGGATTATGAGATGGCTTCCTACATTTTTGGTATATACATTAGGATTAGAATGGCATCTTGAGAATCCAGTGGCAATAAGAAATATGTCCATTTTGGCATACCAAGCTCGGGGAGCTTGCTTGAGACCATAAAGATATTTCTTAAGGCGACAAACAAGGCTAGAGTCATTATGGACATAGCCAGGAGGTTGTTCCATGTAGATTTCTTCTTGCAAATCTCTATGCAAGAAGGCGTATTTAACATCCATCTGATGGACCTCCCATTTATGTGAGGCAGCAATGGAAATAACAAGTCGGATGGAATTCATTTTGGCTACAGGGGCAAAGGTTTCATTATAGTCAATTCCTTCAACTTGGGAAAATCCTTTGGAAACTAACTGAGCCTTGTGTCTTTCAACACTTCCATCTGATGCATACTTATTTCTATAGACCCATTTACATATGACAAATTTTCTTCCTTTTGGAAGAGGTACAAGATCCCAAGTATCGTTTTCCATTAAAGAACGATACTCTTCATTCATTGTTGTATCCCAATCTGGATGACCCGAAGCTTCTGTAAGTGTCTCTGGATCATGAGTTTCTGAAACTTGAGCCAAAAGAGAAGAGGCTTGTTGGAACTATGAATGTGTCTGACATTGATCCAAAGGATCACCGACAAGATCACCAGCTGCTTCTCGTGTTGAATGGACCCATCTAGGAAGCAGTGGAGCTTGTGCTGGTTCAGGTTCAAAGGACTCGTCTGGAGGAAGGTGAGCAGGCAGAGGTGTATTTTTATCCTCACTGTCATCATCTGAAGAAGAAACCAGAACAAAAGAAGGCACAAATGTTGAATATGGCTCGCAGGCCAAAGAAGGCACAATCACCGAATTAGGCTCGCAGGCCAAAGAAAGCACAAACGTCGAAGTAGGCTTGCAGGCCAAGAGATTTTCATCAAATTTAACATCTCTTCTAATAATAATTTTATTACAATGTGTTTGAAGAAGCCTATAACCTTTGACATCTTCAAAATAACCAAGAAATATACACTTCTCACTTTTAGGTTGCAATGCTTTCCTTTTCTCATCAGGAATGTGAGCCCATGCTATATTGCCAAATACATGGAAGTGACTTACATTTGGTTTAATTTTAGTCCAAGCTTCTTCCGGTGTTATCTTTTTAAGAGTCTTTGTGGGAGTGAGATGTACTATGTAATTTGCACAGTTGATGGCTTCCACCCAATACTTTAGACTTAATCCCTTAGATTGGATCATACAATTAGCCATTTCTTTTAATGTGTGATTCTTTCTCTCAACAACACCATTTTGTTGTGGTGTATATGGAACAATGTGTTTCATTTGGAGTCCTTGTGTAGTGTAGTAACTTGTAAAAGTATTGTTCACATATTCGCCTCCATTATCTGTTCTTAACCTTTGGATTTGATGTCTAGATTAGTTTTTTACAAGGGCCTTGTAGGCCAAAAAATTGTCAAAAACTTCGCTCTTAAGTTTTAAGAAGTAAACTCAAGTACATCTGGAAAAGTCATCAATGAAATTTAAGAAATACTTGCACCCAGAAAAAGAAGGAGAAGAAAGTGGACCACACAAGTCACTGTGAACAAGCTGCAAAGGACCCGAGGCATGCCAAGAGGCACGTTTGTCAAAACCGTCCCGATGATGTTTGTCAAGAACACAACTGGCACAAACACCATCTCTGCATGAAACAAGAGGAAGACCAATCACCATCTATTGATTACATAGTTGTTTCAATGAGCGATAGTTTAGATGACCAAACTGCTCATGCCAAAGTTTGCTAAAGTCATCACTATGAGAAACAAAAACTGATGAAAAAGATGATGACCCAAAGTTGTCAAACTTGTACAACCTGGTAATATCATCAGCAATTCCATTTGCAAAAACATTCTTATGATCTTTTAGATCCTTGATTACAACTTGGTGAGGTGAAAACTCTACGGTTTTACCTTCACCTGAATGAGTGATTTGATATACTGATAGAAGGTTACAAGAAAGACTTGGAACACATAATACATCATTGAAATGACCATTTTCTACTTGATATGTTCCATATCCTTCAACACTAAGAGATCTATCATCACCAACAAATATTTTCTTGGTGTTACATTCAGTTAGAGTAGAAAATATGTCTCTATCCTTAGCCATATGATAAGATGTTCCTGAATCAATAAGTTGCTCATTAGAAGTAGAAGTAGAAGTTGTATTGAAGGAGAAACCATAAGCTAAAAGGCATGTCCATGAGAAGAAGAAGAAGTAGTAGAATCAATATTGATGTTGTGCTTCTTCATCGCTGCTTCTAAAGCTACCATCTTCTTGAAACATTTGGACTCATCATGACCATCTTTATCACAAAAGTTGCAATGTCTGTCAGTCTTCTTATTTTTATATTTTGCTCATTTGTCTCCATTAGGAGCAAAAGCCTTCTGAGTGGGTTTGGGACCCTTATATTGCTTGTTGTTGTGGCAAGGATTTTGCTTCTTGGGATTCTTGGGTTTATCTTTCTGATGGAAAACTAAGGCTTTGATGGAGGTACCTACAGTTTTGATCACTCAAAGTTTTACTAGCTTATCTTTCTCTCTAATCAAAGCATCACAAAATTTCTCAAGACTGGGTTTTTGATAAGTTGCCCCTAGAGCCTCTTGCATGGCATAAAAGGTAGATATAAACATAGAATATGCACTACCTAGCTTAGAAAGAATAAGATAGATGCAACAATCTTCTTCTATCTTTATCTTACAGTCTGCACATAGAGTTCTGAGTGTTTTAAACTTAGATAGATAGCCTTCAATGCAAGAAAAATCACTTGCACTTAAAGTTAGTACTTGATTTTCTAACTGTTGTGCTCGAATAATATTGTGTTTACCAAACACAGATTCAATCTTTTCCCAAGCTTCTTTGGGTTTATCAATTGATTGAAGGTGGAACCTTAAATCAGGAGAGATGGACATTCTGATTAATCCACGTGATTCATCATTCCTATTATCCCATTTTTCTTTCTTATCAACATCAGTGGGTGTTGTTTCCTTTCCCAAGGTAATCCGGTAAAAGCCTTTACTTATTAATAAATCCCCCATATGAGATTTTCATTGGAAGTAGTTGGTGCTGGTAAGTAAGAGATTACTTGTAGAAGTCATATTAAATATGCAGATAATATGGATTTAAATATTGAAACTGATGATCTGAATGGAAATATGTCAAAAAGTTATGTGGTTTAAAAGAAACAACACTGAAAACGGGCTTCGAATGTGAGAGTTATGCCCTTTTTAAAAAAAATGCATAAACGGTAACCAAAGGACCACGTGGTGGTATAAGTTGCTTTACGAAGTGACCCACTTTTATAAAGAGAAATGGGGATCACTTTTACAATGAAGTTACTTCATGCAAAATAAATAACTCTAAAATAAAATATTAAAGCTACTTATAGTGATTCACTTTTATACTTGAAGTGAAATACACTTTACAATTTTAGCATGAACTTTTTCAAAAGAAAAGCAACAAAAGAGAGACTTGAACTCAAGACCTCTTACTTAATAAAGCAAATTTTAACCAAATGGTCTAGCAAAACATATTGTATTGTTTCGCAAGAGGATTGGGGTTGTTGTTGTTGAAAAAAAAATTGCTTCTCGATGACAACAAGGGTTAGATTTCGGTTAGTTTACCCGGAAGATGCATATTTTCCTATCTGTTTCTAATTTTCCAAGATCGCACAGGGTGCGGGGAAAAGAGAATACACAGATCTAAAAGAGTAGCAACCCGGAAACAAATAATATCAAACCAAATAATACTTTGCAAAAATTTAAAAAATGTGTATTAAGCTTTTATACCTTCAGATCTGACTGTAATGGTCGTATCTTGGGCAAACATAAACCTTTTCAAGTGAAAAAAAAAGTGTTCCTAACTGAAACGAGTGATCCGGACACAATGGAATAGTCCTCTTGGCCCATAAATGTACATAAATGAAAAAAAATGGAGATGATACAACTCGGCTTCACGATCTCGATCTACAACAGGAGCGGGTCTTCAAATAGGCTCTTGATACCATGTTTGACAACACAGGTATTCCAACAAAGGACAAAAACCTTCAGTAACCACTCACATAACCAGAGCAAATATCAACACACCGATGTTTTCACGTGGTAAAACCCCTACGGGAAAACATCAACGGCCCCAACCAATGTGGCCACTTGGAGCAGTTTATTAATGCAAAAGAAAAAGATTACAGAGAGATTTTACAAGAGAGTTTCTCACAATCGATCATCGGCAAATGACCCTCCATGCTCTTTAAA
>ML783331.1:257603-274301 GCA_009831015.1 Picea engelmannii | reverse complement strand
GAGCAGTTTATTAATGCAAAAGAAAAAGATTACAGAGAGATTTTACAAGAGAGTTTCTCACAATCGATCATCGGCAAATGACCCTCCATGCTCTTTAAATAGAGATCATGGACCAATCGGGTGTTAAGCCACGAATCAATGGCTGTTAAGATCGAGGAGAGTATGAACCGTCGAATCACTCTATGTCGAGAGCATATCGTGACCGTCGGATTTCCTAACTACAAATGCATACTAATGCATACTAAAGAAACACACTTTTACCTAACAACACATTAGACCAAGTAGATCTTAACTAACTCTTAAGTGTCTAAATATCCTAACAATATGCAAGGATTTCCGTTAGAATAAAATCTTTGTTTCTAGTGGAAGAGTTTGGTATTATACCCAGCACTTATGGCAGACTATCAACCCTCATTCGCTCACTCCACAAAAGTTGCACAACACACGGTTACAAGTAGGCCCATACTATCAGCACACGGTTTTCCAGAAAATGTTCAGCCACATTTATTTCCCACCGTCAGTGTGGCAATAACAGGTTGGTTTTAATAACCAATCAGTTTTCAGAAAAATGCTTTTAAATAATTAAAATAAATAAATAAATTCTTATGTAAAGCAAAACTTTGGAAAAAACTTGCAATTTTTTGGTCCACCGTTAAGTAATAGGTTGTCAACACCCATATTGATCGTTATATATGTAGAGGCAAGTATAATAAGGATTTTGAGTAGGTATGTGCAACACCCATATTGATCGCTATATACCTGGAGGCAAGTATAATAAGGCTTTTGAGTAGATATGTGTTATGGCTAGAATATATGGAAAACTTGGCTTATTAAATTCTAGTTGCATGATAAGCACATGACGAACAAAGTAATACATAAGTTTATTATTATTATTTTGAAACCAAAACAAGTCTTAAATATAGATATACAAATACTTTTTTTATTTCAAAATAATAATTTATGATTTGATTTTGCCAAGATTTTTGAGAATACAAGGGAGGACTTTAACATTTGACTTGATTATGAGTAATAAATGTCTTTCTTCATAAGACAAAGATTTGGCAAAATAGAAGACTTAGTTACAGGAGGGATTTTGGTTTAGGGTAAAATTCAAATGTAGGTGATAAAGAATAAATTACTCGAGTCACTAGAATGAAGGTTTGGATGAAGGGTGTAACAACCCTAGTTGAATATATGCTTAGGGATTATTAAGTAAAATTAATTAAGTAATTAATTGTCCTAACATGGTTTTAATTAAACAAAGATTGGCATAATAATATTAATTAAATATTTACTAATTAATTAATTATTATAACTTTTGATTAATTAATTAATTACCTATCACATTCAATGACATGGGTAATAAATTTAAGAGGGTTAATAATTTTAATTTGTTTAATTAAATGATTTACGTATGCGGGAGGGGATAAGACATTAAATATAAGGATAAGATATTAATAAGGGGATAAGACATTAAATATAGGGATAAGATAATAATGAAGGGGATAAGATATTAATGAGTGGGAAGAGAGTCGGTGAGGGGGCATATGACGGAGAGGAGGATGATTATTTTTGGAGGAGGAAGAATTATTGGAAGGGGGGAAAGACTGTATGTCTGAGGTGCTTATTTTTCTGGTGTGGGGAGTTTGTTTGAGGGGTTTTTGGTGAACCAGAAGCAGGGGGCACCGGTTTGCTGGGGATTTTGGGCACGGGGTTCAGGATATCCTTACGGTATCCTGAAGCTAGGGAGCCAGACATGCTGCTCCTAGCTGGCAGGGAGGAAACACGGTTTTGGGCAGTGTTTGACACAGTTTCAACTTCAGCATTGGACCAACCCAAGCAACGGGATTTAGCATCAGAAGCAGGTATTTTTAATTATGAATGACTGAGTTATTTCATGTTGTAGATAGATTTTAATCTCTGTTGAATATTTTGCTTATATGCTGGTGATTGAATTATTTATGTAAATTGAAAGGAATTATATCTTAAATTATATCAAATTTTGTATTCTACAGTCACTACATAGGGAAACTGATTAAGTTGACAAAAAGATTTGGCTTAAAAAAATGACTTGAAACTGGCAAAAACGTCAAAACAATTTGACGTGTAGTTTTTATTGTTAACATAGGGGTTGAGTGCCTTTTCCATGGGTTCACAATGTTCATGATATTGAACCTAGGAGGACAAAAGAATGTGATTGCCAATTTGGGGTTCATTAAGGCAGATGCTTTTTAGGTGGAAGACATCAACCTTTTGGAAGGGAAAGTGATAGGAGACATCAACCTTGAACTAGATTTGTTAGAACAATTACTAGACATTCCTCACATAGGGATGATTATGGATAGGGTTAGATATTCCAAGAGCATAACTCCACGTAGCCTCCATACACTTAGGATAGCTATAGTCATCACATGAATGGAATGTCAGCCTATAATGATGGACATATTCATGATTACATAGGAGTATATGGGTCCAAACACTCGTATTCAAATGTGGGTGATTATCTTTCATACCGAGGTTTACATTCTAGGAGTTTCTTGGATTAAGATGTCATGGGCCACAAATTCACATTATGGAATGTCCAAGATAGTCTAAGATCCACAACTAGGTTATGGTGTAGATAGAAAAGCTAGTGGGATTTATTCAAGCGACTACTTGCCTAGTAGTAATGATGTTAAAGGTGGACCTATCCATATGTTTTAAATATAATTGTGGTTGGTGGTTACCAACATCAAAGAGGCTTCACATCATACTATTTAAAAAATTTAGTACAAACTAAGATGCAATAAAGAAAAATAGATTTAACTAGAGTGTTGGAATACAATTGTTTAAATTATTGATGATGAGAAAATATTTTTTAGGACTCTTAAAATGCATGGAAATACCTCAAAAAATAGGAAATGAGCCACTCGAGCTTGATATATATGATTTCAAAGATGGAGGTGGAGTGGTGATGACTATGTTCAACATTGGTGAGTTTGTACAATCCGTTGCTCAGATCTCAAAGGTTCAAGTCCATATACTTCAAGAAGTATATGAACAGGACTGGGGATGACAAATTTGAAGATGATAATATTTGTATGAGTGTAGGATAATTGATGACATCATTGTTGTTATCTTCAAATGGTAAGACTATTGAATTTGATGGGACTATTGAAGTTGATGCTAGACACAAAACTATCACAAGGGATTTTTGAGTTTGTGAGAAATGGGGTAAAACTATTACTAAATACACTGCTTAAATATTTTTTTGAAAAAAGGTTGTGTTGAGGCCTCAACCCAACCCAAGCCTATAAACTTGGGGACCCCCTTTATTATTAAATTCCAACATTAATATTTAGCTTCAAAGTGCCTTCTCGATACATCTTACCTTCAAGTTGTTCTTGAGTTGTCTTACCTTCAACTTGTTCTTGAGTTGTCTTGATGATGAACAAACATGATGAATAACCTCTTGTCCATTTATTCTTCCAACCATGTTTATTGTTTTAAATTGTGATTCACATTTGTCTTTTAGCATAGACATGGCTTTACTCACTTTTTAATGAGTGTTTTGTCAATATTGGTTTTAATACAATTCTATGAATATCCCATTTTGGCATTAGTGTCATTTTTCTTTTGTATATTAGGTTTTTTATTCATGCACACTCATGAGAAACACATTTCTTATTATACCTGCCAAAGGTGGTATATAGCGATGAGTTCGCTCCTTGACTAGTTATTAATTTGATTTTTGACCAAAAATTTGTGCACTTTTGTATAGTTTAACATTAAGAATTTGATTTTATTATTTTTTAAAATATTTAATTTTATTTTTTTTGTATTATTGGTTGATAGAACTGGGGTCTTATTGTGAGAGTGATGGAGGCCTTCTTAGGAGTAACGAGGTTCTTTAATGGTTAATTTAAAAAATATGTACTTGTCATGCGAAAGTCTGGGATTGGCAGCACCGTGTGGCGAAGAAAAGACCGGTAGCATTGGGCATTTGAGGAACGTGGCGGAGGGCGTCCTATCAATCCCTCTTGCACTGCACTTCCAAGAGTGCAGATAGCTAGTCACGTCTCACTTTACTACACTCACTGGATATTTGACAACCTCCACACGTGACTTCCCAGTCATTTTTTGAGGTGGGCTTTCGACTACACTGAAAAAGTAAAGATTGTAGTTTACATTTCTTCCATTTATAAAGCTCTCTAATGTTTGACTTTGAGTTGGAGCTATACTAGGATGGGTGATATGGATAACTTAATCTTTGTTCATTGCTTATTAGTTTGTTAGTTGAAGAAATTTTTGTATTTGTTTTACGACATCGAGGATTTAAAATATTTGATTTTAACTTTATTGTGACATTTAATCCATCTGCGCTCTTAAATCTTTAATGCCTCCACACTCTTAGTTCTTTGAAATTTAACTTTAACCTTATTTTACTATTTAATGCATCACACTCTTAGATATGTGAGATTTATGTTGTGGTTTTCTAAAAAGAGAAGACATTACAATTTTTTTTTTAGTGTTAAAACCATTTAATCATAAAATTGATAAATTTATATGTGTTTTATGAATAAATTGCAATACTTTAAATGAGGTTTCCACATTGCAAGATTTTTAAAGCAGAAATATGGGTAGATAATGACCACTATTTAAAATTATTTTTATCACACCCATTTAAAATTATTTTGATGATACTTAATGAGCATGGAATTAAGTTTTCAACAAATATAGTTATTGTATTATAATCTAAACTTTGTTTTTACATAAATTATTTATAGGATGACGTGTTAATTTCCATTGTTTTGGATATAAAATATTTTTGTTCTTTAAGAATCTACAAATTTGTTTTTAATTCTTTCAAGTATAAATACCATCAATAATTATTCCCTGGCCCCAACTTTATCATGGAATTAAAGAAAACAAAATAACTTCAATGAGAAAATGAATAACCTGGCCCCAACTTTGTCACGAAATTAAAGAAAACAAAATAACTTCAATGAGAAAATGAATCACAAAATGTCTTGTGTTTAAATCAAAATAGGGGAGCTTCAATTTTTCAATTAAAAATATCTTACTTATGTTTTACAACATAAATTTCATTTTTCATACTATATCAGAATAACTTTTCTTCAATTTAATAGGATAACAACTAACAGGTCTATGTTACCTAGTAGCCTTGTTTTATTAGAGATTTTTTTGAGTTTTTGAGAAATTATACATCGGTGTCATTCCATGAAGTTATTGGTGACATTGAAGATCAAATTATGAGAATAGCCATATATCGAATGACGAAAAATCACATTTAAGTTCGGTCAAGCAATCAGTGATAAATAATGGCTCCAACAACATTCACTCATGGAGATGGTATGGAGAGGTGAGGATCAAGGATATATGATGTATCACACTAACATTAGTTTACGCCTAACAATGCAATGACATGACTACTTACTAAACAATCTACCCATTTTTTTTACACAATTCTTTATTTTGCCATTAGAACCACAACATTATGTATGGTGGAAATGGCACGTCGAGTGATGAAAACAAAGAAATGATTAATTTCAAGCACATAACACAAGTATTCAACCTTGTCTAATCATATTATACATATCCATAGTCACGTGAAATCTTGTGAATGAGTTTTCGACAAAATCAACAATTTTTGACAAAGTGTTGGCACATATGTCAATGGACCATTTAAATTAGTCAAGTATGAGGGGATCGTTCGTATGTCAATGAACGTGTCAAAGTTTATATAACAAGGATCGATTAAGATTTGATGGAACTTAATTCAGGTAAAACATCATCCAAATGAAACTCGAATTTCTAATTAAAAATGCATTTACACATACAAAAGGGTGTTTAGCTTAAATACGATTTTTATATCTAGAAAAGGCTACCTATAAGTATTTACGGATAAAAATCTCATGCGGATTCTACCCTCTAAAGTAGATAAACAAGCTTCGTTGACTTCCTCTTAATGAGATTTATGAAACTTAAATGATTATGAAATGTATAATCCCAATGTATAAGTGTATTCAGGGTATAACAATCTGATGCAACTAACAAAATCAGATTCTATACTCTAAAGTAGGTAAACAAGCTTCATTGGCTTCCCCTCAATGAGATTTATAAAACTTAAATGATTATGAAATATATAATCTCAATATGAGAATATGAGAATGATATTGTCTAATTGTTCTATGTTTTGATCTTTTTTCCGGAAGTCATATAAATCTATATGAAATCACAATTTTCTGTTTTTTAAATTTTATTTTTGAATGCAAAAATAGATTGAGCGTCTTGAAAAACATACATAATTAACAACTCAAATCTGTAGATCCAACAAATCCTCATCAGATTTGTGATAAAATTAAACATAAAATATCATTAGAGAAGGGCAAAAATGTAGAATAGTTAGACTATGGATGTGAGAACAGTGTTGTCTAACTATTCTATGTTTTGGCCCTTTTTGCTGGAATCCGGCGACATAAATCTACATGAAATCACAATTTTTTGTTGTTGTTTAAGTTGCATTTCAGAATCGAAAAATGGGTTCAACTTGTTGAAAAACCTGAAACACCAATTATATAGAATTAACAACTCAAATTTGCAGATCCAACAAATTCTCACCAGATTTCGAGAAAAATTAAACAGAAAATATTGCAGAAGAATGGAAAAAATGTAGAACAATTAGACTACGACTGTGAGAGCGACTTTGTCTAACTCTTCTACGTTTTTCCCTTTTTCACCGGAATTGGACAGCATAAATCTACAGAAAATCACAATTTTTTGTTGTTTAAATTGCATTTCTGAATCTAACTACTCATTGAAAATATTTTTGAGTTTAATATGCAATCTATGAATGGGAAAAGAGTAACATCTCTATTTTCAAAGAACCTATTTAATCAAACTTTTAATTGATGTCATCCTCGTTTTGAACAAATTTTCGACACGATTGAAGTAATTACAATGTTCTTGTTGGATGAATAAGAGGTCATATGTCACTTTTGTAGGCCCAGTTCGAAGGATTCTGAGCACAAGCTTACTCGAGCCCCATAAACCCCCACGAGTGTTAAAGGCTCGATGAAACATTAAAACACATGGTTAACACTTCGATTTCACTCCTTCAGTTGGTTAAAGAGGTAAGCACAATAAATAGTTGATCAAGTTGCCTTGCAAGTTCATTTTGCTAAGGGTGTTGTTTAATTGTTCTACGAAATGGCTTTTTTTATCGGAATCCGATGATATATATCTGCACGGAATCACTATTTTTTGTTGTTTAAAATCCATTTTTGATTTCACGAATGGATTCAGCCTACTGAAAAAACCAGGGGCAGTTAGATTATACATAAATAATTACTCAAATCTGTGGATCTAACAATTTTTTGCCGAATTTTGACCAAATATCTCTAGAAAAAATTGCGGAAAAAAAATCATTTCTTAGAAGTTTAGACAACAACTTTTGCTAAGTCTTAGGTCTCCAGGTAGCGTTTTCACTTCTCCAATATTTCATTGCTCACCTTGGAACTTTGGCAAGCTTGTGAGGCAAGCAATTGGTCTCGCACATTCCTATGGGTGAGATTTAGATAAAAGGAGAATATAAACTCTCTTTATTCAAGCTTGCATTGAAGATTTGGTGCGAGCAAGCTTGGTTTCAAATCAAGTATTTCATAAAGGCTTTGGTCATTTATATTTCTATCATTTGCAAATTTTCCAATTGAAGAATTCGACTTCTTTTTCCCGATTTTGTATGGTGTTTGAAGCCCACAAGCATAGGTATGGTTCTTCATGCTTAAATCTATCTTTAATTTAAAATGAAATAATACAGCCTTATATGTAGAGGTTAAAATTTCATTAAATTCATGCAAGGCTTAAGTAAACAAAATTCATGAAGCTTCTTTGTCTTGTTTTGTAGGATTTAACGGCGGTATGAATGCATGATCTAGTTTCAAAGCTAATAAGAGATGTTTTCTTTTCATATTTGAAGCATGTGATTGAAGAGGAGAAAAAAACTTGTTATTTTCAAAACAAAGCTTTGAAGGAGATAAAGTTGTCCAAGTTTATGCATACCAATAAAGTGGGAAAAGCTGGAGATTCATGCAACAAAAACCCATTAAAAAAAAGACAAATAAGAAAGAATGAAGGCTAAAGATGGGGAATATTATTTTGTATTATTATTATAAACGGATGTCACATATGACTATTTAATTGGCCCTCCAAAGTTTTTATTAATTAGAGTATATCTCTTTTACCGAAATAGTCACTGCACTTTGGATTTTGTGAAGAATTTTAGTATTGGTGACAAGAATTTCTGCTTTACATTTGGACGATTTGTATGGTTTAGGTTTTATCTATGCGGTCGGTAGAGCATCTTCGTCTATTCATTTCTTTTATGTGTCCATATTCCATTCCTGCTTTAAAGTTTGTTGGATGGTTTGGAGTATTTCGCTGACGTATTTGGTAGACCATCTTCACCTTTCTTTTAAAGCGTGTCGAGTTGTAAAGCATAGGCAGTGGAGAATACAGTCCAATGCGTGTGGAGCCCAAGCATAAAGTTAGAAAGAAAAGAACTCCGGCCTTTAGTCCATATGCGATTTGTCAAATCGGGGAAAAAAAGAAAAGAACTCCTGCCTTTAGTCCATATGCAATTTGTCAAATCAAGGGAAAATCCGTGTAGAGAGGAAATAATAAAACACAAATTATTGTCAATCAAATTTATTTATTATGATCTTTTGTGCGCCACAATAAGAGGAAATAGTAAAATAAGAATCATTTTCAATATTTATTAAAATATTATAATATTTATTTAAATGATAAAAAAAAATTATCAAATTTAATTTAAAATATTATTTATTAAATCTGTTTTATATTATATATATATATATATATATATAAACATAAATAATTATTTATTAATAAAGTATTAAAAACTTATATAATTTTAATTAAATAAATATATTTAAAATTATTATTTTTTTAATTAAAAACTTATATAGTTTTAATTAAAAAAATTTACCCTCTAAAATTAAGTTTTTATTAATGAAGAAAAAGGTTGAGGGGAGTTTTTTCTTTTTCTTTTTTTCTTTTTCTTGATGAATAAAAAGTTATTGAGAATAAGTGATCATCTCTAACAATGAGGCAGAGACACTAGGAACACCCCAAGAAATCAATGTGTTGTTAAATCACAATATTCATAAAGTCTCCAAAATGGGAGACTCCACCATCATCATTTAGTTGCTTTTTGTTAGGAAACCAATGAAAGGCTTCTGAATCACCAAAATCACTTAAAGCAATCTTATTTTTTTTATAAATTCTAGTATCTATATTTCTATTTCTTCCAAGTCAAGAGAGAGAATACCAAAGAGATGGATAGAATGGAAAATGTAGGGCTCACATTGTTTGAAAGTGTGCTTCTTTTAAGTGATCGTTGGGGAACAAGAGTATCCCACCTCTTCTTCTTGTGATCATTGTTCTACCTAGGCTTCTATTGCAATGGTGTTGCAACCATTGGCATTGAAGGTGGTAGGCATCCCGCTACCACTTGTCAAATCATATAAGGACATAGGGGAATAAAAGTCGTTGCTCGCTCGCCTTCGTTCAATCCATCATTTGGATTGTGGCCATTACCACTAGCATATGTTAGATCAATTTTCCTATGTGCGAACATCTACACCCTAGTCTAAGGTTAGTGTTTGTCTCATTTGACATGGGAAATTATAAAGGAATTGAGGTTAATACCCAAGTTGAGAAGGTAGTCGACAATTCCTCCTTAGCTTTGGGGTGCAATTTGGTTCTTTGAAGCCACCCAATGGAGAAGTTGGTAGATCCAGGAGAGTCTACAATCACTGACACATTATTTTATTAGTTTGACTAACATAGGGCCCTTCTAGGTCTAGACAAAACATGGGAAACAATGTCTCACTAATGTTATTATTGTGACTTGCTAGGGGAAATGAGAGGTTTAAGGAAAGGTCTCCACCAATATGAAAAGGAAATTGTAGAGGCTATAGGCATGACAATGCCTCAACTTTGGAAGGGGAATAGTAAAAGAAGGTCATGGCTCAGAAATGTGAGGTTTGGAATGGCCTCTGCTATTATTGTGACTTGCTAAGGGGAATGAGAGGTTTGGAATGTTCTATGTTGTTATTGTTGCTTGTTAGGGGAAATGTGGGGTTTAAGGAAAGGTCTCAACCAGTATGAAATGGAAATTGCAAAGACCATGGGCATGACAATACCTCAACTTTGGAATAGGACTAGTGGAAGAAGGCCATGGCTAAAAAAAGGAACCTTAAAAGCAGCCAAAGTTAGAGACCATTACATTGTGAAGTTGTAGAAACACGTGCTTGGAAGGGATAGAAAAAAGAATCTTGTGTCACTTTGGTCTTATAACTAGAAAGACAACTAAAATTATTTGCATCCATAGACACCATCTCTCATTTAGTAGCTCACATCATAATAAGAATAAATTAACCTCTCTCATGCATATGATCTACACTAAGACTCCAATGCTTTTGCAATTATTGCTATCACAGAAATGTTTCATTTAAATGCTTTGCTTGATACTGGATCAGATATGAATCTCCTCAACAAAAATTTGATCCCTTGTAAATATTGGCTCCCTAGCAATTATTCTGCCATTGGACTAGGAAATGTTTCTACAGATTTTGATTTTGAAGTTCCCAAAGGTGTTTTATGGTTTGACCAGTATGCTTTAGGAATGAAGTTTCTCTTGGCAGATCTGCCTGTAGACTGTATTTTGGGAACTCCTTTTCTTGCTGTTGTTGAACCTCATGGATCCATTAGGACAACTCAAGGCCACCCAGCCTATTCCATCATGATTCCAAGCATAACAAAAGGTTATCCACCAGTTAAAAAGATACTTGGCTTCATTTCAAAGCCACAGTCAAATATTGTGTTTTGTTCAAGCCAACTTGAGAGTCTGGTCATTATCAATACATGGGATGATCTAAACAACAGGCCAGTGATAGAACATGTTGATGACAATCTTGACTGGGAAACTTATTCTCAAAACTGGGCTCCTCATTGGGAGTTAAGATGGTCTGAAGGAATTGAATTCGGTCTGCTTGGATTCTCTTCTAACACAAGCATTCATGTAATATCTCCTCAACATCTTATAGGCAGAATGCATCAAGCTTCTACTCTTGCTGCTCCAAAAAAACTAATAGAAATGGGAGATATCACTAGACTAAGATCTACATTCAGAAGGTGGTTCTGTCAAAATTCTCAACAATGGCGAGAGACTCCAGATCATTCTTATTTTATGATAATCCGAATGAGAGCATTGCAGTCTTGGCCCCATCAAGATTCTTCTCATCTTTTTCATCAAATAAATTACCATCAGTATCAAGCCATGTGGGATCATATATGCTTATGGAGTGACAGGTATAAATATTATTATTTCATGATAAATTTTTCTAGTCACTTCAGATCAAATACCAACCTTGAACCAACCTGGCTTG
The DNA here is from genome assembly GCA_009831015.1 of Picea engelmannii. Classification (NCBI taxonomy): domain Eukaryota; kingdom Viridiplantae; phylum Streptophyta; class Pinopsida; order Pinales; family Pinaceae; genus Picea; species Picea engelmannii. The sequence continues at coordinate 262,830 of ML783331.1, read as the reverse complement.
AGACTTGGTGGCAAAAACTTGGGTTAAACCCAAGTGCAATACATCTAGATGTATTGAATGTTGAACAAATGTTTCATCATTTAAATCTTTCAGATAATGTTCACCGACATAATCAGATCTCAAGCATTAGGTATATGACAAACTTCATAAATGAGAAGCATCCTTGGGTTATCCGAACAAAGTATGTTCTCCAACAAGAAGAAGACAACAATGAAGATCCAATTATGTACAGGGAGGTCTATACTCAGCACTGGGACCCATATCGTTTCAATCACTTTCATGATCAATCGGTGGAATAAAATGGTGGAACCCATCCACTTTCATGTCTTATTGGCCGATAGTGGTGCCAGTCCTTTCATGTATTATTGGCCGACAGTGGTGTCAGTCGGTTTTCGTGGATTTCCGTCATAAATCTCCACTTTGTAATGTTTCAAATAAGAGTATCTTAGAAACCTAGAGCACTTATCTAGATTTTGGCGTGGTTTGACCCGCATTTCTAAGATTCTTTATTACGTGGAAAGTAGATTTGAAATTTGGTCGGAAGGTTCTTGCATGTTCTCTCCACCAAATCTTAAAAGTAGATTTGACTCTAAGCAAATAGTAAAGTTTCTTGTCTAGTCTTTTCATGAGAATGATTCTCTTCTCCAAAAATTTGTATATAAGGAGGTGAGAGGTTCATTTGAAGGGAGTCAGTTTTTGGAGTCGATTTGAGTCTGTAAGTCCGAGTCTTCTAAGCTCCCTCTCTTCGAGCTTTGGGTCTTTCTGATAGGTTTCTTTGATAAGCCTGCGTGATTCTGGCTTGGCCAGCACGAACCTAAAGTGGCAGAAGCATTTAGTTTCAGTCTGTGTGTCTGTCTGTTGAGAGAAAGAGAAATCTATGATCAAAGTTTGTATATCTATGCCATTCTGGCTCTTTTAATATAAATCAACTTCCACATATTATCTTTGAAAATTGTCTATTATCTTATCTTTGTATTATGCTCTATCTGTTTGCCTACTATTGTGATTGTCTGGAGTTCACTGAAAGGTTATGCGAAAGTTCACTGGAAATCTTTGGGAAAGTTCACTGAGGGGATTACCGAAAGTTCACTTAGGTCCTGAATAGCATCTATAGTAAGTTCCGCTAGGCAGGTGGTTGCAAAGGGCAATTTTGGGCGTTGGGTTGTTCGAAGGTTCATGCTGGGATCTTTCATGGGTTCACATAGGAGGTTTTCTGGGTTCACATAGGTGATTTTCTGGGTTCATGCTGAGATCGCAAAAGGAAGCAGTCGACAAAGGCAGGAGACAAAGACAAGTTTTATTCAAGCTTCATTCTCCGCCGGTGGAAGCCTCTGAGTTACAAATGGTATCAGAGTCAACCACGTTTTCAACCTGGGTATGATAACAAACTTCTCTCTCTGTTATATGTTTATTGGTATAATAATTAATCTTGAAATCCGTATCAAGAGTCTTGGGCCTTTGAAAGACAAGGTTTCTACTCTTGCGACTTTCTAAAAGCCGTATCAGAAGTCTCGAGCCTTTGAAAGACAAGGTTTCCACTTCTGCGACTTTCCAAGTTCTAACTAGTTATTGCCTGAGCAGTTGGCCATGAGCTTATTTGACATTCTTTCACTTTGGTGCGAAGAACTAGAATTAAACACCCTGCTTTTCTGAGCAGTAATAGTTATTACTTTCACTATGCATAGATTTGTATCTTTTCGAGATATTCAAAATATAGAACTTAATACTTCTGGATATTGCCATTTAGTTGAAGAGTCAACATTCTATCTCATGATTCATTACATGCCCACTATAGAATCATTAGATCCCCGACTCCAAGACATCTATAAAGGGATGAGACCACCAAGGACACTAAGATATGGTTTAGGATATATTGAACAATGCGACCAAGTCATCCCAGACTGTTGTTTTAACAATCCTTTGCCTCCATCCCTCCAAAGGCCTTCTATTGAAGAAATCCATAAATTCCATTCTATTATGATGGGATGTTCCAAGAATACCATTGAAGAAGCATGGATCAAAAAAATGTTAAATTGGGATCTTTTCACCCATCCTGAATCTACTGAGTTCAACCTTTCTACTTCCGACGAAGAAAAATCATGTTCGTCCCAAGAATGACAAACATACATTTCAGAAAATAATCTCTGGATTTATTTTTATGAATGGAAAAGAAAATCCCAAAATCCTGCAGTCCAGATGATGGAAGGAGGAAAAGAAGGGTTTGCCCGCCATGAATGGAAAAACCTAGAAGGAAAAAATTTTGAATCCATAACAACCTTTTCGCCTTTTAAAGGCATCATTGTTGAAGAAAGTAATAGACAGGTCAAAGCTATACCCCTAATGTTACCTGATGAAGCCACCCAACTCTCGGGTGTAGAAAAATGAGTCCAGTCCATATCAGGACAAGTAAATTGAACTAATACTGCTCTTAGAGGTATGGCCACACATACATTTATGACCAATGATTATGCTAGAAAAGGGCATATTAGAGACCTGCAAGTCTTTACAAATACAATAGCCCAATCAGTAAACCAAATAAATGACAGAGTTGCAGACATCTATGACCGTGTTGGAAAAACGCATAACATAATGATACAAAAAACCGAGGATTCTGCAAAAAATCATGAAGAACTGATGGAAGGACTAGGAGAAGCCTTCTCAGTCATCGAGAAAACTCTGTTAGAGATCAAGCAAAAAGACACTACTCCTGACAAACCAATTCTCCAATCTTTTATTCTCCCTCACTCTCTGATTTCTATTATTTCCCCTGTATATAAGCCCGAAGAAAAGTCTAGCAAAATAAATTCCCAATCCATTTTCCAAAAGAAGAACCAAATTCTTCTTCTTCTTCCACAAACCCCAATCTATCTCTGGTTTTTGTCCAAAGACCTTCATATGAAAATATCCCACACCATATGAATAGGCCGCCTGCACCTGATCTTCTAGGAAAAGGAAAGATGCCTGAATCCCAATCATTTGCAGAAGATTGGTTCCCTGAATGGAACATAGATGGTCTGTCAGTAGGGCAAGTCCGACAACTATTGGACAGAATGTATGTCTCCTATAAAATCATGTGTATGAAAGGCAAAAGTGAGACATAAGCATGCAAATCTTTGATCCAGTGCTTCACAGGGACGTTAAGCAAATGGTGGGGAGTCATCTCTTCACCTATTATGATAACAAAAATGGAAGCAGAGGTACTAAGAGATGAACAAGGAGATGTTGTCTATCATCTCAATGGAACTCCTCAGAACAATATGATAGGAGCCCTCACCACACTAATTCTGGAACATTGGTGTGGTACTGAAGAAGAATTGGGTGACAAGCACGAAATGATATTAATGAATATCAAATGCAGAAAAATGTCAGAATATGAGGAATTCCACAAAGAATGGACTCAAAGAATATTTGAGGTAAAAGACAGTCAGGATATTTTATGGAAACAAGTATACCTTGCAGCAATCCCTAACAAGTTTGTAGAATATCTAAAAATGCAAGAGGTTTTCAAATTACCTTATGAGATGTATACTTGGGGAGAAATTTATTCTCTTATCACTAAAGCCCTAATTGGAATATGCATAAATATGAAAGTTCATAAGTCTATCCAAAAATTGTCCCACCTACCTAATAGCAAATCTATTTGTGAGAAATATGGCCTATACCTCATAGAGCCCACCAGAAGAAAGAAAAAGAAATTTAGGGCATTCAAAGAACAAAAACCTCCAAACCGAGGAAGATATAGACAAAAAACTCACGATTATGAGCATGAGGACATTAAGCTGAAAACACATTCCAGCCAAGCAAGGCAACAAGTTCAATGCTAGCTTTGTGGCAAAACTAGACACATAACAAGTTCTTGTCCAGAAGGGAAAAATTCAAGAATATCCAAAAGGAAAATCTTGGAACAAAGGGCCAAAGAAGCACATCAAAAGGCCAATATAAAAACAACACAACAACTAAGACACAGGGTTCCTACAACAGATGTGGAGCAAATGACCACTTAACAAATCAATGTTCACCTCATCTTTTTTCAAAAGAGAGAGACTTGAGACTTTGAATTTAGCTCAGCTGAAGAAAAAATTCTTCTAAATCATCAGTGTAAGTGTAATAAACCCAATTTATTTGTTCTTTAATTTAATTTTGGTATTTGATTTTAATAATTCTCCCATAACAATTTTGATTATAAATAATCTATATTTTGTCCTAATTTTATTTTACAGTTAAAGCTAAATATAAGGATTTATACTTTGAAAACTTTTAAATGGATAGTTTTGGTATTTGATTTTAATGCTTTAATTGAATAATTCTCTCATAACAATTTTGATTAAATAAAATAATCATTACTATGAAAATAATAAAGTCATAAATTCATTGGTGCACGTGTAATTATATATTTGATATTTTGATAGTCGTGACTCGGCCTAACTCTACGCATTCATTAAAGTAAAAACGCATCGAAACATACTGATGGGCCACGGTGACATTTTATTTTGTCGCCTGGTCGGTGGATTTTCAAATAAAAAACGAGGGGTGAATGGTTTATTGTGTTTTTATATATATATATATATTTGGACAACCACAGGCGTTTTACTTTTCAACCCTCCCTCGAATTTATCAGCCCTTCGAAACTCTTTAGTAAGGCTCTCCATAGCGATTTGTATCAATCTCATCGACCATCCGAAGCCTTCCCTCTGCGTTTCTATTTATTCACGTGGCAATGGCTGCCTTCCCCTCGCCCTCGGCCGCTGCTGATTCCAACAACAATAACTACTTTGACGTGTTCATAAGCCACAGAGGGCCAGACGTGAAGAAGACCTTCGCCAGCCATCTATACCGCCGCCTCTATTCCTATGGACTGCGAGTTTTTCTAGACTACCAGGAACTACAAGAGGGAGAAGACTTGACATGTCAAATTAAAGGCGCTATTAGGACCGCCTCTATCCATGTTGCAATTTTTTCCCCCACATATGCAGATTCAAACTGGTGTTTAGACGAGCTCCTATTCATGTTGGAGTCGGGGGCTCCTATTATTCCAGTATTTCACCATGTAGAGCCCGCTGATCTTCGATGGACACAGGGCGAACGAGTCTATGCTCGATCTCTACGCAACCTCGAAAAGAAGAGAGCGTATGACTCTCAACCGAGATACAACTCCAAAACTATCGAGAACTGGAGAAATGCTCTTTCACGTGCTGCAGACATAAGTGGGTTAGATCTGAAGGCGTTT
>ML783331.1:227988-249519 GCA_009831015.1 Picea engelmannii | reverse complement strand
GCTCCTAGGAGAAGAGAGTCATCTGCAAATAATGCATGATTGATTTGTTTTACCCCTCTCGCGATTTGAAGCCCCAATATTTCCTGGTCTGCTCTTCTTTTTTCGAGCATGAAACTTAATGCCGAGGTTTGAATGACGAAAAGCAGGGGGGAGAGAGGGCATCCTTTCCGAAGACCCCTCGAAGCTTTGAAGAAGTCTGCTGCCCTTCCATTTACCAGCGGAGCAATCCAGGGTTCAGAAATGCAGGCTCTGATCCAATTTATGAATCCAGGGCCAAATCCAAATTTGTGCAAGACTTCGATCAGGAAAGCATGCCTCACCCTGTCAAATGCATTGGCGAAGTCCAATTTCACTATCATACCTTTTTCTCTTCTCTTCAGACTTGAGTGGATCGCCTCTTGGACTAAAATGATGTTGTCTGCTATTTGCCTTCCATGGAAAAAACCCCCTTGATTCTCAAGGATGAGGGTAGGTAGGATTCTTTTCAGTCTGTTGGCTATGACTTTTGTTATTATCTTGTATCCAATGTTGCACAAGGAGATGGGCCAGAACCTATTGAAGGTGTTTGCACCCTTTTCCTTCAGAATGAGAACAAGAAAAGTTGAGTTAGTGCTGCCCCCAATTTTCTTGCAGCTTTGGGATTTTAGAATCATTTTGTGTAAATCTTTTTTCACAGTATGCCAACAGACTTGAATAAACTTTGTTGTGAACCCATCCGGGCCTGGGGCTTTTTCCGGATTCATAGCCATTACTGTAGCTTTTATTTCTTTTCTAGTGACCTTAGCCTCCAGTCTTGAGTTCATCCTCGTTGTGATTTTAGTAGGGATTTCATCTAGTAACGTGTCCCTGCAGCCTTGTACATCTTCCTCTCTGAAAAGATTTTGGAAATGGTTGAAGGCAGCCTTTTTAATGCTTGGAAAGTCATCATAAGTTTGGTCTTCAACCTGAGTTTTAGAGACGGAATTGTATCCTTTCCTGGATTGAGTTTGCTTGTGGAAAAAAGATGTGTTTTTGTCTCTGGATTTCAGCCAAAGGCTTCTGGACTTTTACCTCCAGTACTCCTCTTCCTATGTGCATGCCCTCTGGTAACTTTGTTGTAACTCTTCCTCCTTTTTTTCCGCAGCCCTTGTGATTTCTGTCTCTTCCATATGATGTTGATGAGTCTCTAAATCTGATTGGGCTTTTTTTCTAATATCCATAGGGTTGTGGATATTTTTGGCCCAACTTTTCAGTGCCTTTTTTACTCTTCTCATCTTTTCCTCCCATACAAAGAATGGGGAACCCCAGACTGGCAGGTTCCAGATTTCTTCTATCCTCTCCATGAAGTCTTTTTGATTTATCCAGAGAGGACTAAATCGGAAGGGGATAGGGCCAAGGTCCTTCTGAGCTGAGAGCAGGAGCTTTATTGGCTTATGATCTGAGGTGCTATTTGAGAGAATGTTCATCTTTGCATTAAGTCCAAGAAGAAGATAGGAGCTTTGAATGAGGAACCTATCTAATCTTGCAGCAATATATCCTGGTCCTACTCTTTTATTAGACCAAGTATACTTACCTCGGCTAGGCTTGATGTCGAGTAGATCCCAATCCTGGATGAGGTCCTCCACCCATTCTCGAGCCGGATCTCTCACAATGCTACCCCCTCATTTTTCTCCATGGCTGAGAGTGATGTTCAGATCTCCTGCTACAATGATGTTCTCTAACTCCTCTTTATCCGCCATGTCTCTCAAGGAGTCCCAGCAGGGTTTCGTTTCCCTTGCATTTACAGGCGCATAGACGTTAAAGAGGGTGAAGATCTCCTTCGTGTCTTGATGCTGAAATTTTGTTAGCAGCCAATGGGTGTTTTGATTTTCCGCTATCAATTGAAGTTTAGAGGTGTTCCACAGCGTGCCCAGGCCTCCCGAGGCTCCTCTGGCCGAGATAGCCTTTGTGCCGCCTTTCTTCCAAAACTTTTTACTGCTTTGGAGGAAGTCATATTCCTCCAATTTTGTCTCCTGTACTAGCATGATGTCTGGGTTTTCTGTCCTGATTAGATTTCTCATGGCTTCTTCTTTCGTTTTGCTGCCCAAACCTCTGCAGTTCCAGGAGATCACATTCATTATTTATTTTTATGAGAGTGAGGGCCTTCTTTGGATCCCTGGGCCTGATTTCTTACGTTCTTAGGAGTTTTTGCCAGCATCTTTTCTAAAGTGGGTTGGCTTCCCTGTGCTTTGTCTTTATATGTCTCTTTTTCTCTCTTTTCCTTGGCTATCATCCTTCCCCTTGCCGACCTTCTGACCGTGACATTAGGGTCGCCTATCTCTCCTTCTTCTTCGGATTCTTCCGATCCTTGGCTTTCCTCATCAGTATTTGAGAGCTTATCTTTGGGCCTTTCAAGATCTCTCTCCCCTGCCTTGAATCATTGGCGGCTGTGGCTTCCGAGTTTTCCTTATTGTCAGTCCTTGGAGGCTTCGTGGATTCCTTCTGGGGCGGATCCAGGTCCTGGGTCTCTGGGCTAAGGGTCTCAAACATATTTTCTGAGCCTTTTTGAGGTTGGGCTTTCTAGGTACCGGTGGTGCTTTTGGCCTGATTTCCTTTGCTCTTTTCCTGCCCTACTGGTATAGTAGCTTTGGGGATGGTTTTGGATCTCTTGATCTGCTTCCAACCTTCCTCTTTATCCTTATCCTCTTCACTCTTTTTTGGACAGTTCTTGGTGAAATGGCCGTATTCTTGGCACCCCCGGCACTTGAATGACAGTTGTTCATAATCTAGTTTCTGGATGTGAGACCAGTTTCCCACGTTAAGTTTGATAGCCTCCGACAGTCCTACTTCGAGATCCACCTCCACGCAGATCCTTGCACACTCATATTGATCTTTGATGTTATCCCTGTCCACAAACTTTCCCAGGGCATCCCCTATGTGTTTCAAAGAGTCCCAGTTCCAGCAGTGGAGAGGGAGATTGGGCATTCTCACCCATATCGGCACTGCTGAAGGCACATCTTCTGCAAGATCGAAGTCTGGAGTCCATTTATTCAGGTACAGCCCTTGAGGCCCCATAAAATAAGGGTCGTTTCTGAAGATCAGGTCCTTTTCCTCTTTGGAGGTAAATTTGAAGAGAAAATATCCTCTGCTTAGAAAGTACGAGGTGACCGATTGGCTAATCAGAGGTTTCCAGTTTTTAATCACCCAGGTTTCAGTGGCCCTGGGGGATGGCCACAGACCTGTGAACTGCCCCACAAGCCCACGCTCTGCCAACGAGAGGGCGGCTTGGATGGGCCCGTCTGGAGGGAGAGACACCGACGACATTTCATCTAATCTCTTGACGAATTTCGAGGCTTCGATCTTCTTTTTCTGGGGCAAGGCAGCGAGGAGCGAGCTGAAGGCAGCTGCGTTAGCAGTGGAGGAGGGAGGGGGAGGAGGAGAGGGAGCTCGAGGTGAGCCTTGTTCCCCCATGGCTGCTGCGTCCCGGCAGCAGCAGGTAGCGGAAACCCTAGGCGATCACCAGCACGGGATCCCAATGTTGGTTGTAATCTTTCTTGCAGGTTGGATTTATATAATATGACACTTGTTAATCTATATTGAATGCTATATAGAATGATTTATTCTATATATATTAATCCTGGTTAATTAGGTAAACTTGGCAATCACTGGTTAGAGCAGTGAATTATTAATCATATTAAGTAAATGTGAAAAAGTAAACATAAGCATTTATAAATGCAAGGAAGTTATCAATATTGAATTTCATTCATTGATTTGAGAGGACCACTAAGAATATGTCAGCATCTTCAATTGTTAGTCATCGGATTAGAATTTTAGATTAAAAGGTGATTAATTGTGCCCATCTCCAATAGGTATACACCTTTCCGCGTAATAAGGAAATTTTATATAATAATTTGTGGTGATGTAAAATTAGATTATATATATATATATATATAGAGAGAGAGAGAGAGAGAGAGAGAGAGAGAGAGAGAGAGAGAGAGAGAGAACATCGTTTGTTTTACAATAATTTAGTGTTTAATTTAATGGTGATCTTAGATTATATATATATGATAGTTTGTTTTACGATAGCTTGCTTTAGTCCCCTTATAGAACGTTCCTTATTAGGTTATCCATATACATATACTTCACATGTTTCTTTGAGTTATCACAAAGCTGGGAGTTCAATTAGAGAAGACTGGAACACCAGACGCAATAACACTTTCAACCCCATTTTGATATCTAGAAGCAATTGACTGTGAAGAGGCATAGGTGGAAGAGCACCTAATTGAGGATCTAATTGATGCCTTTACCCATGTTTCCTTCTCCTCTTGTGGGCAAGGAAACTAAATTTGTTGAGGTGTCAAGATTACCAGCTCTTACTTTGTTGTTATATTGTTCGATCTGTTTCACAACTGATTTCGTCTTTCCAAAGTGCAATTCCATATTCCGGTGCAGAGGAAAGAGTAGCAAGAAAGGCATGAGCATAGGTTACCGATAGAGTTATGAGCTGGCGCAACATTTGCTCTATGACTTATATATATATTTATATATAAAAATATAAAAATAATTATATTATTTTTTTAACAATTTTAATAATTACGCCGAAAGGCGTACACCTATTGACAATGGGCAAATTTAATAGGGGTTTAATGCTTAATAAGTTTTCTATGGACAAGATTAAATATGGCTGGAATATTCTTAGTAGTCACACAAAATAAATGGCTGTGATTTCAATCATTAACTTCCTAGCTATTATAAAGACATCCGTTTATGTGTTTACTTTTTTACATTTACCTAATCATATTTAAAAATTACTTTGATAGCTAACTGTTTGCCACGTAAGTGATTAACAGAAATTAAAATATTAACACCAAATAAATGAAGCCCAACAGTTTATTTGTTAATCGATAATAAAATTTAATATATTCTTTTAAGGATTCGTTTCATCCTTTGGGCATTCACCAACAACTATTTTGCTGTTGTGCTAGTTATAAATATGTAAACTTATTCGTTAATAATTATTGTGATTATAGATTATTTAAATAAAAAACGTTACAAAAAACTTGTCTAAATATAAATTTCATTTTCTTAATAATTTAATTATAGAAGTTTAGATAGTTTAATTATATAATTTTCTAAGCTTTTGATAGATAAGGTGGCTCTAAGTTTTAAGGTTGTATCATTGTTCCTAAATAATCATGAGTAATATAATATAATTTATAGTTCAAAGACTTAAAATTGAAGTCAACCTCATTTTATACATGGTTGAGTTAAATTACCCAACCTTAATTCTAATGACATATCAAAGACAAGTGTCTGCTTAGGCTCCAACACCTGCGACTGTTTTGCACAGATATATCAAAGGTATCATTTCCCACGTGTATTTTCCCCAACCTTCAACATCTTCAGATCCAGAATTGTAATGATCTGGTGGAGGTTGGAACATTGCCAATTGCACTCATAAACCTGGAAGTGACTGATTGTCGTAGATTGAGGAAAATAGAAGGGTTTTGTGGTCATTCGGAACTTGAAAAGCTGAGCATTAGGCAGTGCGAAGAGGAGCTAACAAGTATCGAAACATTAGTATCTTTGGAAGAGTCGCAGGTGCTCAACATACAACGGTTGGGGCAGCTAACACAGCTTCAAGAACTAAATGTTTTTGGATGCTCCGAGCTAGAAGAGCTTCCATGTCTTGAACATTTGAGGTCGTTGGAGAAGTTGTGGGCAGGCAATTGTGTGAAGCTGAAGAGCATACGGTGTTCGGCGCAGCTGACACAGCTTCAAGAACTAGACATTCATGGATGCTAGGAGTTAGAAGAGCTTTTAGGCCTTGAACATTTCAGGTCGTTGGAGAACTTGTGCACATATGAATGTGTGGAGCTCAAGAGTCTGCGGTGTTCAGCACAACTGACTCAGCTTCGAGAAATATGGGTTTCTGGATGCTCTGAGCTAGAAGAGCTGCTAGGTATTGAACATTTGAGGTCGTTGGAGGAGTTGTCAGCAGGTAATTGTGTGAAGTTGAAGGGCATACTGTGTTCAGCGCAGCTGACACAGCTTCGAGAACTAGACATTCATGGATGCTCGGAGTTAGAAGACCTGCCAGGTCTTGAACATTTGAGGTCGTTGGAGGAGTTGTCGGCATATGAATGTGTGAAGCTCAAGAGCCTACGGTGTTCGGCACAATTGACACAACTTCGAGAACTATACGTTTATAGATTCTCCGAGTTAGAAGAGTTGTTAGGTCTTGAACATTTGAGGTCCTTGGAGAAGTTGTCGGCATATGAATGTGTGAAGCTCAAGAGCCTACGGTGTTCGGCACAACTAACTCATCTTCGAGAAATATGGGTTTCTAGATGCTCCGAGCTAGTAGAGTTGGCAGGTCTTGAACATCTGAGGTCATTGGTGAACTTGTCGACAGGTAATTGTTTGAAGCTAAAGAGCATACATGGATCGACGCAACTGACACAGCTTTAAAAGATAAACGTTTTTGGATGCTCGAATTTAGAAGAGCTGCTAGGTCTTGAACATTTGAGGTCGTTGGAGGAGTTGTCCACAGGTAATTGTGTGAAGCTGAAGAGCATACAAGGGTTGGCACAGCTGACACAGCTTCAAAAACTACGCATTTATGGATGCTCCCAGTTAGAAGAGCTGTCAGGTCTTGAACATTTGAGTTCGTTGGAGGAGTTGTCGTCAGGTAATTGTATGAAGCCGAAGAGTATACAAGGGTTGGCACAACTAGCATAGCTTCGAAAATTGTGCATTTATGGATGCTCGAAATTAGAAGAGTTGCTAGGTCTTGAACATTTGAGGTCGTTGGAGGAGTTGTTGTCGGGTAATTGTATGAAGTTGAAGAGCATACAGGGGTTCGCACAACTGTCACAGCTTCGAAAACTAAGCGTTTATGGATGCTCGGAGTTAGAAGAGCTGCCTGGTCTTGAACATTTGAGGTTGTCGGAGGAGTTGTCGACAGGTAATTGTGTGAAGCTGAAGAGCATACACGTGGGGTCTCCTTCCTATCTATTATGAATTGAGGTTCTCACAGGAATTCTCCCTCTGGTTTCACTTGAATCACAGACCAGTCAATAATATGATTAGAATCATGTACATATTTGTTTAATAATGAAACATGGAAAACATCATGTGCCTTCACTGTGGGTGGGAGTGCTAGCCTATAGGCTACATGTCCCACTCTATCCAAAATTTCAAAGGGTCCACAATACTGAGGTGCTAGTTTGGCACAAGCTCCCATCCTCAAAGAGATTTTCCTGGGTCTAACTCGGAGATACACATGATCCCTTGCTTTGAATTCTCTAGGAGTTCTTTTTCTATCTGCATATCTCTTCTGTCTATCCTGGGCTATTTTCAGATTTTGTCTAATCTGAATTACTTGTTGTTCTATTTCCTTTAGCATGTCTGGCTCGATTGTGATTCTGTCCACTGGGTTATTCCAACTGATTGGAATATTGCATTGCCTTCCATAGAGGGCTTTAAAAGGGATCATTTTTAACGACTCTTGATAGCCATTGTTGTAGGAAAACTATACCAGTGGTAGGTAGTCTTCCCACTTCTTAGGATGATGCATTACATTCATTCTTAACATATACTCTATTACTTCGTTTACCCGCTCTATTTGTCCATCAGTTTGAGGGTGATAGGCTGTACTAAATAACATTTTTGTTTCGAAACCAGCAAAGAAAGATCTCCAAAAGTTTGAAGTAAATTTTGTGTCTTTGTTGGATATAATTTCCTTAGGGATGCCATGCAGTCTAAATATCTCTTTCATGAAAATACTGGCAATATATATTTCCTTGCAAGTTGACTTGATGAGAATGAAGTGAGCATCCTTTCTTAGTTTTTCCACAACTACCGTGATGGTGTCGTTCTTTTTTGTTGATTTTTGTAATCCTGTGATGAAATCCATGGAGATGGTTTCCCATTTCCATTCTGGAATTGGTAGAGGTTGCAACAACCCTGTGGGTGCCGGTGCTCTACCTTAACTTGTTGACATTTTAGACACTTAGCTAAGTAATCAACTATATCATTTTTCAGTCTGGGCCACTAAAATAGTCTCATAGTGGTCGTGATCATTTTCTGATAACCACGATGACCCGTATATGGTCTTTTCTGTAGTTCATCCATTATGAACCTCTTCAAGTCGTCACAATTCGGAATATACAATCTACCTTTGTAAGTTAGAAGAACATCATTAAGCATCTGATAGCCTTCATACTTCAGCCCTGCGGGCTCTTTCTTTAGGTATGATGTCATGGTCTTGAAAAATGCATATGTTTCTTGTGCATCTTTGACCCTCTCTTTGATGTCTAATTCACTGGCTCTTACAAATTCCAAGTGAACCACTTTCATACTTCTACTAAGGGTATCAACCACCCTATTCTCCTTTCTTTTGATATGTTTGATTTCAAAATCAAACTCACTAATAAGAGCCATCCACCTAGCTTGTCTAACATTGAGTTTTGGTTGGTCAAACAAATATCTCAACCTGCTATGGTATGTCATGAGCACAAATATTCTACCTAAGAGGGAATGCCTCCACATTTTTAAAGCGTGTACTATGACAGCAAATTCCACATCGTAGGTCACATAGTTGAATTCATGCTCATTCAATTTCTTGGATTCGTAGCAAATCACATGTCCTTCTTGCATAAGGACTCCTCCGAGCCCTTCCTTGCATACATCTGTACACACAAGGAAGTCCTTGTTTGGGTCTACAATCTTCAACACATGTGCATTGGTTAGAAGGTATTTCAGCTCTTGAATTCTTTCTTCACATTTTGATGTCCAAATGAATTTAATTCCCTTTTTCTGAAGGGAAGTGATTGGGCAACCAATCCTGGAAAATCCTTTTATGAACCTGTAACACCTTGTTTCTCCCAGTCTGTAAAAATAACTATACTGGCCAAGAACTGTGGCAAACTAAAAAATGTGAATGCATGATGTGAATGGACCTTGTGAAAAAGGTCGATGAATGTGAATAATATTATGAATATATGTTGCATGATTGCTGAGAGGGGATATGCTGAAAAAGAGATCACGATGGCTGAAGAAAGATGGTGGAAGACACCTGGAATGGTGGTGTTAACTTCCACCGAAACCAATACCGTATTTGGACTTCACTGGCCTAGAGAACCAAGAGCGGCTCGTTGGCCCTGAATTAATTGACTCGCCAGGTTGGTAGGTAAAGGGCTCCTCATGAGTAATGAGGGATGGGGGTGAACCACCCATCCGTAGAGTCCTCAGACTTGACCACTACGAGGAAAATCGTGCCACACGCAACCTCGTTGAAAGGAGAAAAGGCAGGAAGAGTGTGGGATGAGGGGGTAGACACGAGGGAAAGAGGAAGAAGAACTCTGGAAAATACAGAGTGAGTGATAGCAGAGAAGAAGGAGAGTAACCTTTGTTCTCAGTCATTGGCAAATAAAGACGCAGTCTCGCAACATCGTGGTCTCAGCTCGAGGGTGGTTAGTGGTAAATCCCTTTGGAATCGCTGAGCCTACGGTTGGGTGGAAATGAGCACTCCTCTCAGTAGTTGCAATCACATCTGGTGTTATTTCTGATAATTGTTTTACATCTTGCATCTTGAAATTTATATGTTGACATGTATGCTCATAGTCTGTGCAGTTTTATGAATGGTTTGAGTATAAGACTGCCTGTGTAGTGTTTTGATTCAGAAATAGTGATTGCATGCTTTTATTGGAGGGGCCGCATATGGCTTATGTTTATAGATAGATTTACCTGTATATATGCATATTGAATTAATTCAGACTTCAAGTCTGTTCTCGAGAAATCTATACCCTTATTTGTCTCAGGTAATGTCCCAGATAGACCTTCCCACAGGGGCACCCTTTTTGGGAAAGTCCCCTCACTTTCTAGAACCGGGGTAAACCCCTGGTATAAGACTGCCGTCTTAATACGCCCTCAAGACGCCTCACTATCCAGTCACAGGAGTTAATGGCTCAGAGACCTCTGGAGACCTTCCATTTGGGCTTTCAAATCTGGCGAACCTTACCAAGAACTTGGAGGAGGATTTGATAGTGTACATTTTGGAAACCCGACACGAGAGAGAGTGGTTCTCGTAAGTTATGATATTTCGGTGTTTCGGCAACCGGGGTATCCAAGTGCGAGTTCTCACGTACTCACAAGTCCCGAAACCCCGATTTGTGAAATCCCGAAATGGCAGCATGTGGTTAAGTCTCGATGCACGAACGTGATCCTTTTGGAGGATCCAAGGTCTGTAATGACCGTTAGATTTGAGGAAGAGATGCAGGCATTAATGCCATGACCCTTTTTACCCTTGCAAGAAAAGAGGAAGTCAGGACCGTAGACCCTATGATCCATGGAAGTACCTGGACCGTCCATCTATAGAGTACACATGGCTGCTGGTAAGCGCTTCGGCGTTTCGGCACCCGAGAAAACAATGGGCAAGAACTCTTGTCTTCGTGAATCGCGAAATCCTGATCACCGAAACCCCGCAATGGCGTGAGGTGTGAATGAGGTTAAGGAAAGCCGGGATTTGATTGTGAGCGTTGATCATCCCGAAAATATCACAACCGTTGATCTTGGCTGAAGGTCGCCGCCGTCCATCGGAGGGACACGTGGCTGCCGGTCGATGTTTCGGCGTTTCGGCACCCGGGAAACCAAAGGGCAAGAACCCTTGTCTTCGCGAGTTGCGAAATCCCGATACACGTTGTAGTGGAGAGGAGAAGTCCCGAAATAATCTGGACAATCCATCAGAGGAGATGCGTGGTGAGCAGTCAGATTTTTGGGAAAAGTCTCGAAATCCCATGGATCGTTGGATCCACACTCTTAAGAGCCGTTGATCTCTTACATGAATTCCCATTATGGAATTCAGAGATTTGAATGACAAGGAATATTGGAGTCATTGCATTTCAAACTCCCAAGTACCGAAACCTCGAAAGGATCCATACCGTTGGATTAGGGGAGGCTTACGGCCGTCGATATCCCTTTGGAGGGAAACTTTGGGGACCTCGGAATTTTCGGGGATTTGAATAGGGAAAGGTAGAAGTCATGCATTGCAATTCCCTGAATCGCGAAAAGTTGATAAGCACTTGATTAGCTTAAGCGCGTGGACATGAAACAAGGTCCCGTGGACAAGACCCCAAGTGGGAAACTTGCCACTCGCTAGCCCTGTCGGGGTTCGACGTTTCGCTGTTTCGAGCTTCGGGGTTTGTAGAGTCGAAAGACTCGACGTTCTGGTAGAACTAAGTCGTGAAGTGTGAAAAGATGCCGTACTGGTTCGGCCCGTGGTTGTGACCCATGTTCACATGGAGGTGGACAAGGGAGGAACTAGCTTACGCTAGGCCCCCATAGGTATTTTGGAGATTCTGATCCTCGAGAAAAGGCAAAAAATTTATTATTCAGTAATGGATGCGTTACAAATTGGTATCAGAGCATGGTTACAACACTTGGCCTGCTTGGGCTCAGATACGAGCCGCGTAAGAAGATATTGTTATCTGCATTTTCTCTTTAAAGAGAAGGATTGCAAAATGAAACTGTAATCTGAGAATTTTTTCTGTAACCCCTCTGTTAAAATAATAACTACTCTTATAGGAATAGGGATGCACTGATCGTTATCACTGATAAGATCTGAGTGCAAATGACAGAGGTGGAATAAATTGTGCTATGAAGCTGCACGAGCTAGACAAGGGACATGAATTGCGTTGTCCTGTTTTAGTGTTACGATGACTACCTACTAAAGTAGGTAGAGTCTCTTGCAATTGAGATGGCTGGTTAGATAAGGATTAAGACCCAAATGAAGAACTCCTTCATGATTGGGAAATCTAGTAGGGACTGGCAAGATCCTTAGAAAGTTATGATCACTGTATTATTAAGAGACTAAACCCTGAGCATATAATTCCTCATGATTGAGAGGACTGGTGAAAATATGAATTATGTACTGGGCATAAATAAATATAAATATTGACTAACAACCAAGGTTTTTCCTTTTGCATGCAAGCGAAAGATCAACTGTTGGAAATTATCAACGCATAGTATGGTGACTCACCATGAAGTGGGGGAAGGCTCCCACAATAGAGACAAAGAGTTTGATGAAAGGAGGGCAGTAGGGACCCCTCCAGATCTAGCCGAGACTGTGAGGAATCTCATGGTCGAATTACAAAGCTGCAAGGTTGACAATGAAAGGATGATGAAAGAACAAGAAAAGCAAACAGAAATTAACGCAGTTTTACTACAGAGTTTATCCGATCTACAAAGACAAATGTAGCATGAACCTGAAACTCAAAAACATGTTCATATCAGTGGCCACACTGAGAGGAGCACCTCGAAAAAGGTCCACCCTAGAGGTAAAGGACAAGCATCGAATGATTCCCCTGAGAGGGAAGCTGGCAATTCAAAGGGCTCTTCTAGCAGTAGAACCAGTTCCTATCACTGAAGGAAACAGAAGAAATAAAAGTCTTCCAAAGGTCGAAAATTTGAAGAATTCAGAAAAGCCAAACCACCCTCCTTCGATGGTGAAATAAAGAAGGGAGAGGAAGCAGAGGCCTGGCTGCTTGGACTAAAGAAGTATTTCAGAGTCCATGACTTTTCAGAAAATATGAAGGCCCGAGTGGCCACCTTCAACTTGAACGGAAAGGCTTCCAATTGGTGGGAAGACCTTAAGAATGTGAAAGGGGTTCGCGAAGAGGACTTGTCTTGGGAACGGTTTGAGAAATGCTTCCGGAAGAAGTATCTGTTGGAAAAATATTTCGACAAAAAGACTAAGAGTTTTATGAACTCAAACTGGGACAACTCACTATAGAAGAATATGTCAACAGATTCCTTGATTTGTTGAGGTATGTACCTTATATAAAAGCGGAAAAGGCAAAGGTGCAACGCTTCATCAGTGGAGTACCTAAGGACTACCAGAACATAATTGAATTGATGAGCCAAAAATTCTAGAAGGCACTATTCGAAAGGCAACCTATTGTCATGAACAGTTTGGGCATCGAGTAAAACCTCGCGAAGGATGGAAACATAAGAATAGTTCAGGATTTCAGAAAAAGGGGATTAAATCCCCAGGATTTAAGAACTATAAGAAGAACCCAAGAATGAACTTTCCAGCCTAGAGTGTACACCAGCAGAACTTTCCCTCATCGGGCGGAAATAAAACTTCTATACCTATACCAGTGAAGGTGGATAACACAAAGAGAGAACCTTTGAAATGTTGGGGTTGCGGAGAAGAAAATCTCCTGAGAGACTGTCCACACCGACAACAGAATAGTCGGAGAATTTATAACATACAGGAAACTACTACCGTCAATGATGTGGCCAGGAGTGTGCCACAAATTTATGCAGCCTTGGATAATAACCAAGCTGACCACCAAGCTTCAGTGGTGGAAATAGAAGGTATGATTTTCAACCATCTAGTGTCTGTTTTGATTGGCCCTGGTTCAAATTTGAGTTATATAGCCCCTAAAGTTGTTGATAAGTGTAAACTATAGCCACAAAAACATACCAAGCCATGGTTGGTACAGTTAGCCACTGGCACCAAAAGAAGGGTAGCAGAGGTTATACTAGCTTGCCAATTGATGTTGGGAAAATTCCCCACCCAAACAACCCTTAACTTATTACCCCTGGGATCATATGATCTGTTGATTGGTATGGACTAGCTAGCCGCCCATAAAGCCAGATTGGACTGTTACCATAAAACCTTAGAATGTGTAAGTAAAGAAGGGAAAAAGATAACCCTTCAAGGGATCCGAAAACCCGTCTCTGTGAGAAAAATATCAACTCTGCAAATGAGAAAGTATTGCTGAAAGGGATGTTCCCTATATGCAATACAAGTGTTGAAAACAATCGAAGGTGAAAAACCAAGCCCTGACGATCACCCTATCCTGATAGAATACAGAGATGTATTTCCAGAAGAGGTATCGGGTCTACCTCCGAGAAGGGACATTGATTTCTTGATAGAACTTGCACCAGGAGCGGCACTAGGAGCGGTGCCAGTGTCTAGGACACCCTACCAGATGAGTGCACCCAAGTTAGTTGAACTCAAGTTGCAATTAAAAGAAATGATGGATAAGGGCTATATTCGGCCCAGCGTGTCTCCATGGGGAGCACCAGTCCTGTTCGTTAAAAAGAAGGATGGTACCCTTAGACTGTGTATAGATTATAGGAAACTCAATAAGGTAACCATAAAGAACAAGTACCCCTTGCCCAGGATCGATGACCTGTTCGATCAATTGGGGGGTGTGTCTATTTTCTCAAATATTGATTTGAGGTCGGGATACCATCAAGTCCGAATCAAGGGTGAAGACATCCATAAAAATGCCTTTCGAACGAGGTATGGTTACTATGAGTTTGTGGTGGT
This sequence comes from Picea engelmannii, assembly GCA_009831015.1. Classification (NCBI taxonomy): domain Eukaryota; kingdom Viridiplantae; phylum Streptophyta; class Pinopsida; order Pinales; family Pinaceae; genus Picea; species Picea engelmannii. The sequence continues at coordinate 235,217 of ML783331.1, read as the reverse complement.
GCCATTTGGGTTAACCAATGCCCCTGCCACTTTTATGTGCTTGATGAATAATGTACTCAACAAATTCCTAGACAAATTTGTGCTTGTTTGTATTGACAATATATTAATTTACTCCAAGAACATAAAAGAGCATGAAGAGCATCTTAGAATTGTGTTGCAAGTGCTAAGAGAACATCAACTCTATGCCAAATTTAGCAAATGTGAATTCTTCCAGAAGCAAATACATTACTTAGGCCATGTTCTCTCTAAAGGAGTAGCGGTAGACCCTGACAAAATCAGGTCTATCATGGAATGACATAGCCCAAAGGATGTTTCAGACATCAGATCCTTTATGGGATTAACAGGATACTATAGGAGATTTATAAAAGGATTCTCCAAGATTGGTTGTCCAATCACTGCCCTCCAGAAGAAGGGGACAAAATTCCTGTGGACACAGAAATGTGAAGAAGATTTCAAACCTTGAAATATCTACTGACCCATGCACCCATACTGAAGATTGTCAATCCAGAAGCTGACTTCCTCATGTGCACAGATGCCTGTAAGGAAGGGCTCAGAGGAGTCCTTATGCAGGAAGGAAGTGCGATCTGCTATGAATCCTGAAAATTGAACGAGCATGAAGTAAACTATGTGACCCATGATCTAGAGCTGGCTGCCATAGTGCATGCATTGAAAATGTGGAGGCATTACCTCCTGGGAAGAAAATTCGTACTTATGATCGATCACTGTGGATTGCGATATCTGTTTGATCAACCAAAGCTCAATGCTAGACAAGATAGGTGGATGGCCCTCCTTAGCGAGTTTGATTTCGAGATCAAACACATTAAAGGAAAGGAAAATAGGGTGGCCAACACCCTTAGCAGAAGCATGAAAACAATTCACCTGGCAGCGGTGAGCACCTGTGAGACGGATGTCAAAGAAATAGGCAGAAATGCACAAAAGACAGATCCATTTGTCCAGAATGTGACCTTGTACCTACAACAAGAACCTGCTGGAGTAAAATATGAAGGCTACCAGATGACCTAAGGAGGTCTGCTCACTTACAGAAGCAGATTGTACATTCCTGATTCTGACGACTTGAAGAGGTTCATATTGGATGAGCTACATAAAAGACCCTATACTGGTCATCCAATATACCAGAAGATGATCACTGCCACCAGGAGACAATTTTATTGGCCTGGATTGAAGAAATACATAGCTGAGTACTTAGCCAAATGCATAGAGTGCCAACAGGTTAAAGCAGAACATCGACACCCAGCAGGATTATTGCAACCTTTACCAATCCCAGAATGGAAATGGGAAACCATCTCCATGGATTTCATCACTGGATTACCAACCTCAACCAAACAGAATGACACCATTATGGTGGTGGTGGATAAATTGAGCAAGTCTGCTCACTTCATCCCTGCCAAATCAACTTGCAAAGCAATCGATATCGCCTAGGTATTCATGCAGGAGATATTCAGACTGCATGGTATGCCGAAAGAGATCGTGTCTGACAGAGACATGAAATTTACTTCCAACTTTTGGAAATCATTGATGACTGGTTTAGAGACCAAATTGTTGTTTAGCACCGCCTATCACCCTCAAACTAACGAACAAACAGAAAGAGTGAACCAAATACTTGAAGACATGCTAAGAATGCATGTAATGCATCAACCCAAAAAGTGGGAAGACTACCTACCACTGGTAGAATTCGCCTACAACAACGGCTACCAAGCATCCTTAAAGACGAGTCCCTTCGAAGTCCTCTATGGTAGGCCGTGTAATAATCCAGTTAGTTGGAGTAATCCCGTAAACATAATTTATTTTGGACCCGACATGTTGAAAGAAATGGAACAGCAAGTGACTCAGATAAAACAAAACCTGAAGGTCCCTCAAAACCGACAGAAAAGTTATGTCGACCAAAAGAGAACTCCAAGAGAGTTCAAAACGGGAGACCATGTATATCTCAGAGTTAGACCCAGGAAGGGTTCTCTGAAAATGGGAGCTTGTGCCAAGTTGGCACCTCGTTATTGTGGACCCTTTGAGGTTCTAGATAGAGTGGGACCTGTAGCCTACAGGCTAGCACTTCCTCCCATAGTCAAAGCACATAATGTTTTCCATGTCTCATTATTGAAGAAATATGTACATGATGCTAACCATAGAATTGATTGGTCTGTGATTCGGGTGGAACCAGAGGGAGAATTTCTACCAGAACCCCAATGCATACTGGATAGAAAGGAAACCCTGCTCCGGAACTGAACCATTGTACAGGTCAAGGTGCAGTGGAAACATTTTGGCCCAGATGAGGCTATATGGGAAATGGAGGATGCCATGAAACGAGCATATCCGATTTTATTTACATATGTACATGCATGTCAAATTGATAGGTAGAACATCGAGGACGATGCTCCTTTAAAGGGGAGGGAATTGTAACACCCTGTTTCCCCTAGTCTGTAAAAATAACTATACTGGCCAAGAACTGTGGCAAACTCAAAAATGTGAATGCGTGATGTGAATGGACTTTGTGAAAAAGGTTGATGAATGTGAATAATATTATGAATATATGTTGCAGGATTGCTGAGAGGGAATATGCTGAAAAAGAGACCACGATGGCTGAAGAAAGGTGGTGGAAGGCACCTGGAATGGTGGCGTTAGCTTCCACCGAAACCAATACCGTATTTGGACTTCACTGGCCCGGAGAACCAAGAGCGGCTCGCTGGTCCCGAATTAATTGACTCGCCAAGTTGGTAGGTAAAGGGATCCTCATGAGTAATGAGGGATGGGGGTGAACCACCCATCCGTAGAGTCCTCAGACCTGACCACTGCGAGGAAAATCATGCCACACGCAACCTCGTCGAAAGGAGAAAAGGCAGGAAGGGTGTGGGATGAGGGGGCAGATGCGAGGGAAAGAGGAAGAAGAACTCTGGAAAATATAGAGTGAGTGATAGCAGAGAAGAAGGAGAGTAACCTTCATTCTCGGCCACTGACAAACAGAGACGCAGTCTCGCAGCATCGTGGTCTCAGCTTGGGGGTGGCTAGTGGTAAATCCCTTCAGAATCGCTAAGCCTACGGTTGGGTGGAAACGAGCACCCCTCTCAGTAGTTGCAATCACATCTGGTGTTATTTCTAATAAGTGTTTTACATCTTGCATCTTGAAATTTATATGTTGACATGTATGCTCATAGTCTGTGCAGTTTTATGAATGGTTTGAGTATAAGACTGCCTGTGTAGTGTTTTGATTCAGAAATAGTGATCACATGCTTTTATTGGAAGGGTCGCGTATGGCTTATGTTTATAGATAGATTTACCTGTATATACGCATATTGAATTAATTCATACTTGAAGTCCGTTCTCGAGAAATCTATACCCTTGTTTGTCTCAAGTAATGTCCCAGATAGACCTTCCCACAGGGGCACCCTTTTTGGGAAAGTCCCCTCACTTTCTAGAACCGGGGTAAACCCCCGGTATAATATTGTCGTCTTAATACACCCTCGAGACGGCTCACTATCCAGTCACAAGAGTTAATAGCTCGGAGACCTCTGGAGACCTTCCAGTTGGGCTTTCAAATCTGGTGAACCTTACCAAGAACTTGGAGGAGGATTTAATAGCGTACGTTTTGGAAACCCGACACGAGAGAGAGTGGTTCTCTTAAGTTATGATATTTCGGTGTTTCGGCACCCAGGGTATCCAAGTGCGAGTTCTCACGTACTCACAAGTCCAGAAACCCTGATTTGTGAAATCCTGAAATTGCAGCGTGTGGTTAAGTCTCGATGCACGAACGTGATCCTTTTGGAGGATCCAAGGTCTGTAATGACTGTTAGATTTGAGGAAGAGAAGCAGGCATTAATGCCACGACATTTTTTACCCTTGCAAGAAAAGAAGAAGTCGGGACCGTAGACCCCATGATCCATGGAAGTACCTGGACCGTCCATCTATAGAGTACACTTGGCTGCTGGTAAGCGCTTCGGCGTTTCGACACCCGGGAAAACAAAGGGCAAGAACCCTTGTCTTTGCGAGTCGCGAAATCCCGATCACCGAAACACCGCAAATGGCATGAGGTGTGAATGAGGTTAAGGAAAGCTGGGATTTGATCGTGACCATTGATCATCCTGAAAATATCACGACCATTGATCTTGGTTGAAGGTCGTCGCCGTCCATTGGAGGGACACATGGCTGTCGGTCGACGTTTTGGTGTTTCGGCACCCGAGAAACTAAAGGGCAAGAACCCTTGTCTTCGCCAGTCGCGAAATCCCGATACCCGAAATCTCGATACGCGTTGTAGTGGAGAGGAGAAGTCCCGAAAGAATCTGGACCATCCATCAGAGGAGACGCGTGGTGAGCGGTCAGAGTTTCGGGAAAAGTTTCGAAATCCTGTGGACTGTTGGATCCACACTCTTAAGAGTCGTCGATCTCTTACACAAATTCCCATAACGAAATTCAAAGATTTGAATGACAAGGAATCTTGGAGTCGTTGCATTTTGAACTCCAGAGTACCGAAACCCTGAAAGGATCCATACGATTGGATTAGGGGAGGCTTACGGCCGTCGATCTCCCTTTGGAGGGAAACTTTGGGGACCTCAGAATTTTTGGGGATTTGAATAGGGAAAGGTAGAAGTCATGCATCGCAATTCCCCGAATCGCGAAAAGCCGATAAGCGCTTGATTTCCTTAAGCGCGTGGACACGGAACAACGTCCCGTGGATAAGACCCCAAGCGGGAAACTTTCCACTCGCTAGCCCTGTCGGGGTTCGGCATTTCGTTGTTTCGAGCTTCAGGGTTTGCAGAGTCAAAAGACTCAATGTTCTAGTAGAACTAAGTCGTGAAGTGCGAAAAGATGCCGTACTAGTTCGGCTTGTGGTCGTGACCCACGTTCACATGGAGGTGGACAAGGGAGAAACTAGCTTACGTTAGGCCCCCGTAGGTATTTCGGGGATTCTGATCCTCGAGAAAAGGCGAAAAAATTATTATTCAGCAGTGGATGCGTTACAAAACCTCCTATAGTATCCTGCTAGGCCCATAAAGGATCTGATATCATATACGTCCTTTGGGGTAGGCCAATCCATAATGGATTTGATCTTATCAGGATCAAATGCCACCCTTTCTTCATAAATTAAATGTACATGGCTTTGTCAACGACCACTGGGCTGGAGATCTGGATCGACGGAGGTCGACCAATGGATATGTCTTCAATATGTTCAGTGGAGCAATAAGTTGAATGAGTACGCGATAGACGGTCATAGCCTTGTCAACAACATAAGTTGAATACATGGCGGCCACTCATGGAAGCAAAGAAGCGACATGGTTGCAAACGTTGTGTTCAGGAATTACGTTTGAGCAGAGAGCTATGAAGGTAAGTTGCGATAGTGAAAGAAAAATATTTCTGGCAAAGAACCCTGCTTATCATTCGAAGACTAAGCACATTGATGTACAATACCATTTAGTAAGAGATATGGTGGAAAGTAACAAGGTGCTACTAGAGAAAGTAGACATGTTGGAAAACATAACAAAAGTCTTGTTGACCAAGTCTGTGAGTGTTGTAAAGTTTTATTGGTGCAGAGAGGCAATGGGCATTGTTGCCCTAGGTCTGTAAATGAAATTTTAGGAATCTCTTGTTTCAACAAAGAAGACAACAAGTGGGAGAATATTGGGTTGTTATATTCTTTGCAGTGAAATTCTAGGCGAGGTGAATCGACTGACGGTCGAAGTTGAGGTGGATTGATAACAAGTCGGAGGTCGAGGTGATTCGGTCGGTTAAATTCGAAGTTGAAGTTCGAGGTAGTTCGACGTGGTAAAGGCATCGGCATCAAGTCGAAGAGGTCAACCAACAAGAGGTCAACAGGCGGACGCGTGGCAACCGATTGAAGATTGAATGAAGGTCGATTGGTAGTCAAATGGTAATACGACTTGGAGTCGATTGTAACAAAATCTTGAGATTTGCATGATTTGTAGCCAATGATTTGCATGGATCTATAACCGTTTTTGGGCACCAAGTCTTTAGGGTTTTTCTTGTTATAAAGCCTATAAAGAGGCGTGTTGAAAGACCATAAAGGCTAATATGAAAATATGAAAATGAATTGTAGGTTCTTGGTCATGTAGATGTAAGCCAGATTGGCTACAGGGTTGTTCTTGCATAGGAAAGAGGGTATGATGTTGATTGTGTCTTATGTGTGGACCAAGGTTAGACATGTAACCTTTTATTCATATTGAATAAGACAACAAGAGATCAAAATGCTCAACGAATGTCGGTTTTCCCGGTTTGGGTCTCTAGGGTAAAATCTTTGTGTAATGTGTGATTTCTTTGTCATTTACATTCTTGATTAAATTATTCTTCTCCCCTACTAGGTTTAGTGTGGAAGTGTCTCTTATTTCCTGACAAATTTTACAAATCCAACCAAGGTTACTTAAATTTTAACATTTACTTATTCACCATTAATTTTTTTACATTTCACAATTTTCACGAGTGTGGTCGAGACTTGGTATGGAGATGAATGGAAAAAATTAGAGCTACCTTTTTAACATTTACTTTTTATCTATTAACTTTTAACAATTAAAGGTGGTCGGGTGTAGTTTCTTGGCATATGACATGGCAAGGAGTGGAAAAAAATTCTTTTATTTCATAGGGAAAAAAATCCCAAAAATCCCTCGACTCATGTGGTGTTGCATCAACTATTGATCATCATGATATCGATATAGATATTGATCTCTTCGATATCTCTCACATTCAATTAGAGGGACTAGCCGACGATGGATTCGATCAAGACTATGAGGAAAACCTCCTTCGCTTGGAATTCAAAAGATGTTCTAAAGTTTGGGGGTGTTTTCGGCTTACTAATCATGGAATCCTTGGAGAATATAAATCCTCTCTAGGGACGTGTTTAAGCTCCATAGAGAGACCAAGGATAAAAGTGTATCCTGCTTATCAATGACAATTACATCCAAGGAGGAGCTAAGACTCCTTTTTACCAAAGCATTGGCATAACGCTTGAATTTGAAGCCATACATGAGTTCAACGATCTCATGTGGCCTCACAGAAACCAAAACTTCTAGTATGACATTTTCTTTGGATTTAGGGTTTGAAACCCTACACTAGTTCAGAGATCTCACGTGGCTTGACTAAAACCAAAAATTTTGGTATGACAATTGCCTCAGATTCAAGGTTTAGTTTTTAAGGTTTTAGGGTTTTTGTCTTTTTAATAGCTTTTAAGGTTCTCAAGCTGGACATCACTCACCTATATATATATATATATA
>ML783331.1:192800-217897 GCA_009831015.1 Picea engelmannii | reverse complement strand
GATATTTGCACCCTAATGGAACAAGGCTTCGAAGATTTGGAGTCTTTCCCCTGGTAGACCATGAACACGCTTAGATTTTTTATTATTATTGTTTTTCTCCGCTATAGTTTAGTTATTTTTTCTCTGTGTTCGGTTTCCATCCTCACTTAACTATTTGGTAAGTTAAACCTCTCATTTGGCGGGCGAGGTTTTTATTGATCTATCAATGCTCCATTTATGGAAACTGTATCGAGTTATTAACCCTCTGGGGACCATAAGTGCGGTTTTCTCGGAGTTGGGATAGTGCTTTCCACGTGGCTAAGGTATTGATTTTTCTCCACAGTTACCAAAAATACATTATCCTCCTTGGTTTTCGGGGTGGGTCCTCAGCCTTTGATCAAAGCATTTGTGTTTAGTGGAGTACAAGTGGAGGATCATGACACTTAGCCGTTTAGAAAGAATTAATGCCGAGGTAAATGAGTTATTAAGTGAGCCAGCAGAATTACTCTGGCAAGTGGCAGATGAGAGACAACAGGGATATACGGGTGGGGATAATACACTCTTCATTTTCCTGGTCCCGAAACACACTCTTGAACTGTGGAAAAGCCATTTTCTCAGAGTAAAGGTACCCCATTAGATTCTGGCTATGAACCCTGTGTGGAAACAGTCTTAAAGCCCTGCGCGAAGTTCACACAGGATGGTAGAATTATCCCGTTGGTCTCTTCACAGTGTAGAGTAGAAGTTAATAGCACCTTGGGGATCCCGATTACTAAACCAAAAGGTAAGGCCACTTTTCGAAAGGGTCGCAAACAGTGGACAACAAAGAAGTCATACAGGAAAATCCTAGGATCCGACATTGGACTAGAAGATACCTGCCGGATGGCACTTTGTGGTATAGTAGGTAGATTTGCTTATAACAATATGAACACGGAGAAGTTAACCAGTTGGATAGAATGCATTTGGTTACCTGTACTAGGTTATATTCCGGAGACCTATTTTTTGACGAAAGGATGGTTAGGTTTTCTTTGCAATAGCCCTGAAGATGTGAATACTCTACTAGATGGAGTTTGGGTAAATGGCATGAATAGTCTCATGCTTAAACACTGGAGGATAGTGTTTAATCCGAAAACAAAAAAACATCTCAGGAGGGATTGTAAAGGGAGGAGACTGAACCTGACTATTGTGAGCCGGATTTGTCCATGGAGACGAGATTTTACGGTTCAGGTGAGAAACTTGTAGATAATCATGTTTTTTCCTCAGTGCACTCGATTTGTCCATGGAGACGGGATTTTACGGTTCAGGTGAGAAACTTGTAGATAATCATGTTTTTTCCCCAGTGGACAACAATGACTCTGTCTCGATAAGTTACATACTTTCTGCCTAGGTTTTTTTAATTCTTTGACTCTTTGGGAAAGAGAGTTTCTTGATTCTTCCGAGAGTTTAAAGAAGCTGACCACAAATATCTTCCCTCGGCGTTCTATAGTCAAAGAAACTTTAGGTTGTCCTGGTGTTACTACTGGTTGTCCAGTTTCCTCTACATTACAATCACTAGGGCTTGGGATTGGATACGCTGATCTCTTCTGATAGACAGACCTTGACAACTAAATTGACTCCTAGCAAAAGTCCTTCACTTGAACTTTCCCCACAGTCGGATGAAAACTGTTTACAACAGTTGAATCCTGTGGGGTCAAGTTTTTCGACAAATCTACCTGGCTATAGAGAATCCGATGAAGGTGATTCTACTCTGTCTACAGTACTAAATTCCCTTATTCCTTTCATCAGTGATATCAACAAGTATATAAGGTCCTGCACGGCTTGCGCCATTGTCAAATTGGTCGTTGAGAAACAAGGCATGTACACCCCTCTTCCTACTCCCGATAGGCCCTGGTAATCCATCTCGATGGACTACATGTCATGCCTGCCTTCAACCAAGCATGGAAATGACTTATTTTTTTTGGAACAAACATATATCAAGTAGATTAATCTCAAATGAAAAACACTCTAGTGTGAAAAAATCAAAACTCAAAGCTAATAGTTATGTTGTTTAATTTAGAAAATGTTAAAATTAAGACCTTGATAGATAGACCTTGACAACTGAATTGACTCCTAGCAAAAGTCCTTCACTTGAACTTTCCCCACTTTGCTAGATCATGAGACAATTGGGTGTTAAGCCATGGCCATGGATCAATATAGTTGTTAGTATTGAGGAGACTATGAGTTGTCAGACCACTTTATGTCTAGAACATATCATCAATGTTGGATTACATAACTACAAATGCATACTAATGCATATTAAATAAGCACACTTTTACCTTGAGACACGTTAGACTAAGTTTATCTTAACTAAATCCTCAGTGTCTAAATATCCTAACACACTATAAAATCTAATTGGATTTTTTTTTAATTCCATGGTGTGGTGAAGGTTATTTGGTGCATCGCATATAGTGAGGAGTTTGTGCACAAACACATAACCAACCACTATTGTGTGTTGGTGCACCTTACTCAAGATGACAAGATGACAAACCAAACTTAGTGGTTTGATCTGCAAGTTGATAAAAAAACCCTTATTTTTCTATAAAATAAAAAATTCAACAAGAAAATCGGGTTCAAAAATCAAATGTTTTTGGAATGAAATTCCATCATTAAGTTCATTCCATCGAGGGATATAGAGAGGGGGGGTAGATGTAGAAGGGGGAGAGAGATATAGAGAGGGAAATGAATTATATGAGTGTGTGGCATTCCTATAGAGGTTGGCTTCAAGATGACAAACCAAACCTAGTGGATTGATAAAAAAAACCTTATTTTTCTATAGGATAAAAAATTCAACAAGAAAATCTGGTTTAAAAATCAAATGTTTTTGGAATGAAATTCCATCATTAAGGTACAGGTACTGAGTACCTTAAATTTTGTTGAAAAAATAAGAAAAAATCAAATTTGACACAGTTATTCAAAGGTTGGGTAGTATAACAAATCTTTTGAAATTGAATTCTAATATGGGTATGTGTTGGACATTCTAAAGCAAAGTGTTATTATAAGATAAAGTACTTGGATTATATGGGTATATGTTGGACATTATAAGATAAAGTGATTAATTGGAATTCTTTAGAATTGCATTTCTATTAAGCATTTATAATTGTATTTCTATGAAGTGTTATAAAATCACCCTAGTTTTGGACATAGCTCCATGTAACAAATCTTTTGAAATTGAATTCTAATATGGGTATATGTTGAACATTCTAAAGTAAAGTGTTGGACATTATAAGATAAAGTGCTTGGATTATATGGATATATGTTGGACATTAAAGTGTTGGACATTATAAGATAAAGTGATTACCTGGAATTCTTTAAAATAACAGATCTTTTGAAATTGAATTCTAATATGGATATATGTTGGACATTATAAGACAAAATGCTTGGATTATATGGATATATATTGGACATTAAAGTGTTACATTGTTGGACATTATAAGATAAAGTGATTACTTGGAATTCTTTAAAATTACATTTCTATAATTAAAAGTTAAGTGTTTATAAATTTTGGATATGAAGTCTAAAACATTTTAAAATAAAATAAAGTGCTTTTCTTTTCTAGGAAAAAAATTGTTCAATTATATTATCAATATAATTTTTTTACATCTCTAATCTCCACATAGAGATTTCGTCCACAAAATCTGCCACATCTAGTAAGACATCATAACCTTTGCAAAAAAGAAAAAATAAGAGTTCATGATTTGTCCTCAGTACTATGCAACATTCACAAAACAAATAGCCTAGCCTTTTTCTAGTTATCCGGCTAATAGTAAACATTATACCACAGCATGACCAAAAATATTGATATGCCAACACATATGAATTAAAGTTCACATGATGACTAGTGAACTCTAATCTATCTTCTGGGGCCTTCCACTCCATTTATCCATAGGTGATAGAATAGATAGTCCTCATTCTCTTCTAGGGCCTTCTTGGAAAGGTTGTTCGCTTCGGCATTAAAGATCCTGTAGATATGCTGAAAATTTATGAATCTAAAATTCTTTGATAGATTTGTGATTCTCTTTTTCCAACCTTCCAATGTTGAAACCTGAAGTTTACGTTTGTCTAGAAGCCAGTCAATGATAACTTTCGAGCCCCCCATAATGTGAATTCCAGTGATAGCTAAATTATGTGCAAGAAACAAAGTTTCCCAAGCTCCAAGAAGCTCTGCTTTTGTATTTGTACCTCTGCCACCATTTAGTGTCCACTTTATTACTTTTGTATCCAAAGTTTTTATAACTCCACCTTCTCCACACTGACTTCCATCCATCTTTGTTGCACCATCAAACCATGCTAGTACAACTCCTCTTTCCTGAGTAATCAAACAATCCCTAGGAAATATGTCTTTCTGAGTGTGTGTAGTAAACTCTATTTGAAATTTGGTTTTGTGAACAATAACCAGAGAGGATGGTTTATGGTCTTCAAAGATAGCTTTATTGCGCTCATTCCAGATGTTCCAACAAATGAGTGCAGAGGTCTGTGATGGAGTCAACATCTCCTCATGCCAATTTTTCATCCATTCCGACAGAGAATTCCCCTTTCAATGATCTTTTATTTTCATATATTTAATCATGTAAGCCCAGGTAGTTCTATCAAAAATACAGTGAATGAAAAGATGGGATATGGTTTCTGTATTAGACTTGCACAATGGACAACGACTCAGGCCTTCCCAGCCCCCTTTTTGAAGTTAGAATTTTTCTTTATAAAGCGAGCCAATAAAAGATTTAATTTTTAAAGGCATCTTCCAATACCAGATAGATCTCCTCCATGACTCGGCTTTATTCAGATTTTTTGTTTTTATAATGTTCAAATAGAAATTTTTTACGGTTGGTATGCTTGACTCATCAACTCTAGACCACATTAGCTTATCCTTTTCTGCATTTAAAAAAGGCCCTAATTTTATAAGGTCCAATCTATAAAGATCCCATTCCATACCTAAAATTCCAGTAAGGCCGAGATCGTTGTTGTTCTTCCAGTTTGTTGCCGGAGACTGATTCTCTGAGCTAATATATACTTGATCAAGTGTCTTGATATTCCGAATATCAAGTGCAGATTTCAATTCTCTCGAAATAAAAGAAGAATCCCCCATCCCTAATATGCGATCCTTCCCTAAAGCAATTTGTTTACCATTACTCGGATTTCAGTACAGACCATGAGTAATAAGATGGACAATTTTAATCATACCACTCCAGATTCTAGAAACTCTAGAAACCTGGAATGTGGTCGATCTGAGCCAGGTGACCACTGATCTGTTCTTTAAATATTTTCCTCGAATGACCCTATGCCATATACCATTCCCATTTAGTACTCTCCAAAATGTATTAGCAGCCAAATATTTGCTAAAATCATAAATATTCCTGATACCCCAGCCTCCATATGACTTTGGTAGAGCTATCTGCTCCCAATTACATAGATGTATCTGATGGGACTCATTGTTATTTTTCCAAAGAAAATTAAACATCGGTTTTCTCAGCAAGTTTAGAACAAATACAGGGATAACTGCAAGTGATAACCAATAAATTGGTTGACTATCCAATACAACCTTCAATAGAGTAAAATGCCCTCCAATGGAGAGCCACCTGTAGCACCAATTACTAATCATTTTTTCAACTTTCTTGATTAACCAACCCCAATCTTCGCTGCGCTGAAATCCAGATTTAATATAAAAACCCAGGTATTTAAATCCCAGTTCCAAATCTATGAAGGTGTAAGGAAAAACCACCTTGAAAGGTAGCAACTCCAAGTCTCAAAGTCTAGACTTATGAAAAGTGGATTTTGTAGCATTTATAGCTAAACCCGATGAATGAAAAGTGGATTTCGTAGCATTTATAGCTAAACTCGATGATGAGAAAAAGCATTTCAAGATATTGTCAATTTCCCACCATTCCTTCATATTTGCATTGGTCATAATGACCACATCATCAACAAAATGAATGTGCAAGATCCTCATAGTTTGTGATACTTTTATACCAGTCAATAACCCTGCATTTTGGCTATCTTTTAAAAGTAAACTCAAAGCTCCCATAACAAGGATAAAAAGGAGAGGCGATAGCAGACAACCTTGTTTGATACCTCTTTCACTTTTAAAAATCTATGAAGCCTCCCCATTGACTAGAATTGAATATGTAGTGGATACAACACATCCCATAATCTAATTTTCCATATTCTGTCCAAGCCCAATTTGTAGAAGAATCAAACGGAATAGATCCCAATTTATACAATCATAAGCTTTTTGCAGGTCCAATTTTAACACCAGAGACTTAATATTTTTCTTCTTAATACTATGTATGCATTCATGCACAGTGCCAATGGCATCCTGAATCTGTCTTCCTTAGAGAAAACCCAGTTGCTCCTCTGAGAGCGATCTCGATAAAATAGGCTTTATTCTATTCGCTATAATCTTTGATATAATTTTGTAGCATAGATTACAAAGTGAGATCGGTCTAAAATCCCCAAACTATTTGGGCTTGTTTACTTTGGGAATCAGAGTAATGAAGGTTGAATTTAAAGCTCCAGGGATGAAACCTTTTACTCTGGATTCTTCCACCATCTCCAGTAGATCATCTCCGACTAAATCAAATAACTTCTTGAAGAATTCCACAGTCCAGCCATCCGAGCCAGGACTCTTGTCAACTTTGAAGTTTTTTAATACCTTAATTATTTCCTCTTTATCAACAGGCTTATAAAGGTTTTCAACTTCTGTGGTATCCACCATACAGTGATATAAAGAAACCACTTTTACCTGATCAGTAGTCGAGACCCCATTCTATAGATTATAAAATTTTTTAAAGTGATTTAGTGTCGCATCTTTAATGCTCTCCTGCCCTCTGTAGACCTCCCCTGTATCACTTTTAATTTCCCAAACATGCTTATTGTTCCGTCTGTAGCTAGCATAGTTGTGAAAAAAATTAGTATTTAGGTCACCACTCTTCAATGCAATCGCTCGACTTCATTGGCGCCAAAGCTCCTTTGATTCTTTTAGCAATAGATTCCTTTCCAAAGCTCCTCTCATTCTTTTAGCAATAGATTCCTTTCAACATCCAAATCCAATAATGTCACATCCATCATAGAGCTACATAAACCCTCCTACAAATGATTTGTCCTGTAGGAAATCTCTTGATCTAAAATCTCAAGTCTAGAAGACTTTTTCTTTTTTTGTTCCTTTTTCCATCTTTTTGTAATAATTTTCAGATCTTTAAGTTTCCACACCAGTCGTTTTTGCTTGCCAGTTTCTAACAAGTACTTAGGATATTTCCATAAGTCTGTCACCATTAAGATGAACTTCTTTTCATTTTGCCACACAGGATTGAACTTAAATGGGTAAGATTTGAATAAAGGAGGGAGATCCAATTGTAAAAGAATCGACGCATGGTCAGAGACATATGTGTATTCTGCCTAGGCTCTAAAGATACCAACCGATTTAATAAGATCTTTAGAAATGAAGGATCTGTCAAGTCGTTTAGCTATGTAATCATTTCCTTGACGTTCGTTTCTCTAGCTAGGTACTAATTTCCTAGGCACGATGTGGACCAGTTTGTTTCTTAGGAAGAAGGATTTGAAAAAGTTTTCCAACTGTCCCAATAAAGTTGATCCACCCCAAATTTCATTAGTAGAAAGAGTCATATTTAGATCACCTGCTAAAATAAATCCTTTTATACTCAGAAGTCCAGATAACTCCAAGTTCTCCCAGAACTATTTGCGATCCAAGCACAAACCATATACATTTAATAGATTCAACTGTCTTCCACTTTCTAAGGAATATCCTGTCAAAAAGATTCCGCCACAAGTGAGAAATGGAATCAGATTGAAAAATTTTGGGTCCCATGAAACCAGTAAGCCACCAGAGTTGCCTACAGAATTAACTACACAGGATAACCAGCTTGGTCTAATGGAATGAAAAAAGGACCGAGCCTTTTTCGAATGAACAAAAGTCTCCTGCAAAAAAACAATGTTTGATCGAGTATTTTCCAAAGTACTTCTCACCGAGGCTAATTTCAAGGCGCCCCCAGCCCCCCTTAGGTTTAGTGAAAGAAGTAACATTACTTCGATCGAGCGAGGGCCTTCATCGCTCTAAGGGCCCCACCTTCGGTGGTTGGTTGAGGAACAATGGAATCTATTGATACCAAGGTCGACTTTTTTCGGGCGCTTCTTGTTTTTATCAGGGACAATTCAATACCGAGTCCTCTAGACCAAGCGTATTAATTTCCAACCTTTACATCAGTTGAATTTGAACAACCAACTTCCCCACTCCCGGTGTCACTCCTATAAATTGATTTCCCCTGAAACACAGGTAGTTGCACAATAGATTCCTTATCACTGATGAAAGGAATAAGGGAATTTAGTACTGCAGACATAGTAGAATCACCTTCATCAGATTCTCTATAGCCAGGTAGATTTGTCGAAAAACTTGACCCCACAAGATTCAACTGTTGTAAACAGTTTTCATCCGACTGTGGGGAAAGTTCAAGTGAAGTACTTTTTCTAGGAGTCAATTCAGTTGTCAAGGTCTGTCTATCAAGGTCTTAATTTTAACATTTTCTAAATTAAACAACATAACTATTAGCTTTGAGTTTTGATTTTTTCACACTAGAGTGTTTTTCATTTGAGATTAATCTACTTGATATATGTTTGCTCCATAAAAAATAAGTCATTCCCTTGCTTGGTTGAAGGAAGGCCTGACATGTAGTCCATCAAGATGGATTATCAGGGCCTATCAGGAGTAGGAAGAGGGGTGTACATGCCTTGTTTCTCAATGGCCAATTTGACAATGGCGCAAGTCGTGCAGGACCTGATATACTTGTTGATATCCTATTGAAGTTTTAGCCAATAGAAATGTTTTTGCAACACTGCCACTTCCTTTTATGTTGATGTTTTGGTAGATTTTGGAGGATCTTTCCTTCCTATATTACCTTTATTAGATGGGGATAATATTATGAAAGCAAGAGATCCATTGGACAGATGTTAAAATACCCTAGAAGAGAAGTTGGCCCATAAGAATAAAGTATGATGAAAAGACACCTTCCTATAAGAGAATTAGGCCTAGCTAGTAGGACGGGAAGACTATAAATAGGAGGCACCTTAGCTCATTTTTTCATTCACCCACACTCTCCCAGCTACATAGAATCAAGGAACAAGTTTGGAGAAGGCAACACAGCTGTTGCAGTGACTCAGTTTCTTCTTGTTCAGTCTTTTGGTATCTCCTATTTTTTGCACTACTTCTCAAGGAGGTGCACTACCTTTGTATGGTGTTGTTGCTACAGCTGGGGTGGTATTTCTGGTTGAGATATAACTTGTGCTATGGTTTATCTCATTGGACCTCCTCTGTGAACGTAATCTATCTAAGAAAGGTTGTTGGGTTTTTCCCCCATTTGGGGTTTTCCCAGGATAAATCTCTTGTGTTCTTTTTGTCTCGTGTTTATGCTGTTATTGCTCAGTCATGATCTATCTATCTATCTATCTATATATCTATCTATCTATCTAGATGTTAATGATGACAAAGTAAAAGAACACTAGTAACAATAATTCTCTTTAAATAAGGAAAACCCAACATGGTATCATAGTTGGTTACCTTCAGAACTGTTTGACCACTGGAAGGAAGATCGCTACAACAACACCTTGCAACTACAATACTTTGTCAAGCTCGTGGAGCACTATCCAAAGGAATTTGGGAATAATTCCTTCACAGATAAGTGCACCCTAACCTAGCGCACCCCCTGAAACCCTCAACATGTCGTTTGGTGAAATTTGAAAAATCGAGGTTTTTTAGTGCTAGGGTTTCTACCGACAAAAATGTCAACCAGTATGAGAGTTGAAGATAGACTGGATGCAGAAGATAACTTCATATACTAGAATCATAGAATACAACTCATTCTATAAGAGAATTAATTTTTGGATCACGTCAAGAAGATGCTTCCAGAACCTGAAAATGAAGAAGCAGAGGCAAAGTTCAAGAAGAATGAGGTCAAGGCCAAGATGATCTTGGCAGAGTCAATCAAGGATCACATGATACCCAATGTATAAAAACTAAACACCGAATAGGAGATGTTTGATTCCCTAACCAGATTCTATGAAAGAAAGAACACCAGTCGGAAGTTTACCCTTCGGCATCAACTCAGAAACGTGACTATGAACAAGTCAGAGACGATAACCAACTTTTTTACAAGGATCTCACAGATCAAATACTAGTTATCAGCCATTAGAGATCCAGTAGAAGATGCTAAACTAGTAACCACTATGCTAAATGGTTTCCCTCCCTCTTGGGACCCATTTTTCCAAGGAATTTGTGCAAGAATGAAGTTACCCAAGTTTGACAAGTTATGGGCAAATTGCTCTCAAGAGGAATCTAGATTGATTTCCAAGAAACAAAAGGTAGATGATGAGGAAAACCAAGCACTCACAGCGCAAGTTAAGAAGAGAAAGGAAGGAGAAGAAGGAAATCCATGGATATCTAAGAAGCCATGTCGTAATAGGGATATGCCAAAGGTTCAATGCTTCAATTGTAGGAAGATGGGACATTATGCTGCACAATGTCCTCACAAACATGAGAAGGAAAAGAAGAAGAAGCACCGTGCACATGCAGCTGAAGAACACAAACCCAAAGATGAAGAATCTGTATTCATTTCATCACACCAGAACCATCACTCAAGGAAGCAATACCTGGCTCATAGATAACGGTGCTTCCAAGCATATGACTGGATTCATAATCTCTCTATCAAAATTAATATAAAAGGACTCCTCACTTCAAGTGGTGCTTGGAGATGATTCCAAGCATGCAATCAAAGGCGTTGGAGAATACTCCTTAAAACTTAACTCAGGTAACCCTCTTTCAATTAAATACATACTATTTGTACAAGGTTTAAAGAAGAATCTTCTATTTAATTCAACTTTAGAAGATAAAGGTTTTAGGGTGGCTTTTGTGGATGTCCAAGTACTTCTATGGCCCAAGAATTCAAGCATAAATAAAGCCGCTGTGATTGGTGTCCAAGAGGGAGGGTCGTATAAGTTGAAGGGACACCAAGAACAAACCCTTGTACACAATAGTGTTAGTTCCAATGAATTATGGCACCGAAGGCTTGCACACTTAAACTATAGATCATTACCAGTTTTGAGATAAATGGTTACAGGTCTACTAGAAATCCATATAGACCATGAAGGAGTATGCAAAGGTTGTGCACTTGAAAAGAATGTCAAGGGAAGATTTACATACAATGATAGCAGATCCAAAGATATTTTGGAAATGATACACTCCGGTGTATGCGGGTAGATGATGGCTCTGTCACTTGGAAAATTTGCATACTATGTGTTGTTCATAGACGACTATTCTAGGAAGACATGGATCTAATTCTTGAAATAAAAAGATGAAGTCTTTAACAAGTTTCAAGAATTCAAATCTTTAGTTGAGAATCTCTCTGAGAGGAATATTAAAGTTTTGAGATCTGACAATGGAGGTGAGTACACCTCAAAGGAGTTTAAAGAATTTTTCCAAGAAGCGGGGATTAAGAGGGAGATTACAACTCCCTACAACCCCCAACAGAATGGGGTTGCAGAAAGAAAGAATAGATCCATCATAGAAGCAACAAAAGCAATGGTACATGATTAGGGCCTACCCATGCACTTATGGGAATAAGCATCCATTACAATTATATACGTGTAGAACATAATCCCTCATAATTTATTGGGGAACATGACACCTGAAGAGGTGTTCACCGGAAAGAAGCCAAACGTCATTCACTTGAGGATTTTTGGTTGTCCAGTGTTTATACATGTTCCCAAGGAAAAGAGAACAAAATTGGAACCTTCAATAAAGAAGGGCACATTCGTTGGATACAATGAAACTTCAAAGGCCTATAGAATTTACATTCTAGGGCATCGAGATCAGTCGGGATGTAACATTTGAAGAAGATGAATCCTTTAGAAGATCAAGGGAATATCACATAGATGAGGACCAAATAGAGAAAGAGGCTCCAAAAGATGCACTCATGGTAGAATCTACACCTAAATAAACCATCCCAGAAGTTCATAATGATATGGTAGAGTCAAAAATATCTATAGATCTACCTGAAGAAGTTGTGGCTACCAGGAAGAGACCATCTTGGCTTCGGAACACCTTGCAAGAACCTGAAGGACATGCAGCTCCCAAAGGCTCCTTTAGAGAGAGCAAGAGACCACATAAGTTTTTTAGCTATGTGGAACTAATGAGTAACATTATTGATTCAAAACCTTCCACTTTTGAAGAAGCTATTGAGAAGCTATAATGGAAGGATGCCATGATGGAGGAGTATCGGTCCATCATGAAGAATGATATATGGGAGGTCATTCCAAGACCAGAAGAGAAGTCAATTGTGAATTCCATATGGATCTACAAGATCAAGCATGCTGCGGTATTAATTTAGGGTTTAGTGACTTGATCAAGCAAGATCTTGATAAATACGTGTTTAGTGACTTGCATGAGGTAGATTTCAATATGCTTCTCGAGCGTGATTATGTATATGCTATGAATGCTGTGGTGTCTACGCTCTTCCGGGTGATGCATTTCCCTCACAATGGAAGCATTGTCACTATTGACCAGCTGGCATATGATAATAACCATCCTAATTCGACATTATTTCAGACTACCCCTTTATATGTTCCTAGCATTCATGTAGACTCTACCCCTCCATGGGTTAATTATGTGGCATCGTATCCTCGATGTTCAATTGATTCTGAGCAGGAACTTGTGCAATCATGTTTTCCTTCTTGAGACTTGGAACCAACAATTGATCTGTTAGTTCATCCAATGGGGGCATGGGAGCCTTTGCTTCCCCCTCTTGGTCCAATTGGGCTTGGGTATCCTTCTGAGTCTGATCTCATTGTTTGTAGATCCTTAGGCCCTCATGCTTGTGATTCTTCGTTGATAGACTCTACCAGTCCTGGCCAGAATCTCCATCATCATATGGAGTATGGTTAGTTTACTTCACCCTTTGGGACCGTCGACCCTTGTTTGCATGATTTCTTGGATTTTGAATTTCCTTCAGATGAGGCTATCCTTGAAGCCATGACTACGATTTCTATCCCATAGGAGGACTTACACCATGGTTTGTGTTTTCTTCCCTTTTGGGAGACTTCCCAAGTTGACTATCGAAGAGACTCTTGGTCTGAGCCTAACAGTGGGCTCTACCTGAACCAGTTTCATACATGAGTTGTAGCCCCCTTGGAGTCTTCTTTAAGCCCTTTTCAGACTCCCTAAAGATGAAAAGATTGCCGAGTGATCTTGTTTCTTCACACTCGTTAAATTGGTCCAGAAGAATGTTCCTTACATGGGTCTTCTTTTAAGCCCTTTTTAGACCCTCTAAACATGAAAATATTTCCGAGCGATCTTGTGGCCTTTCACTCTCGTTAAACTGAAATTTGAAGTCACGTCTGTCCGGCACTAGTTTACCCCTTTTTCGGTCCGGACGGTCAACTGTACGAACAAATGTATACTCTAAGGAACTTCAGTTCTCTAGAAGAGTACCCTCAGGTATAATTTAACCCCTTTTTCTAGCCTGAGGGACTAAATTTACGAAAAAGGAACCCCCACGGAGTCCATAGTTAAGCTCTTTTCAGACTCCCTAAAATTGAAAAGATCGTTGAGTGACCTTATTCTTTCACACTCGTTAAAATGGTCCAGAAGAACATTCTTGACAGAGTCCATAGTTAATCTTTTTTTAGACTCCTTAAAAGTGAAAAAAAGGTCGAGTGATCTTGTCTTTATCACACTCATTAAAATGGTTTTGAATAGACGTCTTTTCAGTGCTAGTTTACCCCTTTTTCAAACCAACTAGACTACCTTCGAAAAAGATACCCCAATGGAGTCTCCTTTTACATTTTTTCAGACTCTCTAAATATGAAAAACCACCAAGCTTACTTTCTTTGGGCTCGTTAAACTTACATCGAAGGACGTTACCATTGTGTGTTTTATTAATCACATTTGCATACCTGCGTCTTTGGCCTAATGCTGGCTCCATGTTGCTATCAACCGAACCATTTGAAGCATGCATTATACACAAGCCCTGTAGCACTTTGCCTTTGTGTCTTGACACCTTTGGCCCCTAGAGGATTTTTCCCAAGTGTCCCTTTCTTGCATATGTCCCTTTGCCCTGAGCATCCCCGTGTTTTGTGCGCTTTGAACTAGTATGTTTGCGACACTTGATCCTCCTTTGTAACGTAACATTATTTTATTCTTTTTCCAAAATTATTGAAAAAAAAAGAGACAAAAAAAAAATCAAATATACCCCAAAAAGAGGAAGGGAAAAGTATTTTCTTTATTGGCAGCATAATGAGTCGCCCTTGGATAAAGCACATCTGTCTGTTTGTTCATCAAACCCTGGGATTTAATACGACCTTAGGAAGCTGTTCTCGCTACATAGAGCTGTGTCCTTCTCCATTTGGTTATTTTTCCAAACATATGGAGATTTTGTGTTGCCTCCTGCCTCGTAAACTTATGTTAATGCCATGCTGCCTGAGTCTCATCATTTGTCGTGCTGTTGTCCAAGGGGATTTTTTCACCAAGCCTGAGTTGGATCCTCTACAGTTTGTCTCTTGCCCTCATACTCGACCATCCTGAATGTCCAATCAAGTCCTTGTTTGAAATCAATGAAGCCTTCAGTCTGATCATCAAGATTCTCTAGTCCGTGACCGACGAGCCATCGAAGACCTCTGGGTAGTGAATTCGTACACTCATATTACACCCCTACTTGAGTTTTGAAGATTTTGAAGTTGTTGCTCGAGCTTCGAAGGCCTCATCTCCAGCCATTAGGCCATATCAACTTCTAGAAGATGGATACTCTATATGTATTTATTTTTTATTTCGAGATGTAGCTCCGCTGTGTATTGTTCGCGGCTACTCTTTATATAGTTATATGACATGGATCTACAGTGTATCTGATTCGTAGCCATGATTCTATTTTATCCTGAGCATGGGTATGCCCGCCTCAGTGAGACAATTGTTATTTTGCAGACGACGCCTCCCGATTCCTAGTCCCTAGGCTCAATTGTTCGGCACATCGGTGAAGATTGTTAATGTATTTTGGCCATCCGATGCTATTCTGACCTCACACATTAGGGGGCATCTGTTATAACCCTAATTTGTACCAGACATGCTTACCTGGCATTAGGCCTTCTCAGATTCATTCTTTGCCAATACACTGCTGAACAACTCTTTGAGTTTCAGTCAAGTTTACTAAGTCTTTTAAGGCTCTCCGGTCACCTGTAAGGTGCATACCAGTTTTCCTTGCCCTGTAAGTCTACCTTGTCTTTTTATTTTTGAAAATTCTTAGAGGTGTACGTGCCATATTTTGGGTTAGCCCATGTATATACGCGCTCAACACAATAGACATCCCGCGTACATACGCAGGTTGCTGATGCAACATCCCGCGTCTCTGTTTCATGAAAGTATTTTTTAATAAAGAGAGAGTTTGTCTCTTTCCTAGTAGAAGTTCAGACTTCTCAAGACTTTCTTGAACTAGTCAGAGTCTATGTATGTGTCCATAGCTTGGGTTTAAGGTTCAGTTTAGTTATTCCTTAGTCTTCTTGTGTTTTCCCTAAAAGGTTGAAGAGCGAGTTGTCAAGTTTTAGCTCCACATTTTGATTTCTTGATTGAATCCCTGCGATTCGCAGTTGGCCTAGGGTATTTATCAACCTTATTTTCAGTTTTCTCTTTGTTCTTGTTTCTTTCTTTGAAAAAAAAAAAAAAGTTTTTACTTTAGTTTTTCTTGTTAAAGCAATTCAAAAAAATAAAAAAGAAGTCCTCTTGTCTCTCTGTTTTTCCTAGCTTTTTTGGCTTATTTTTAGGTTTAATTTTTAGCATCAGTTTCTTTTAGCATCTTTTGTTAGTTCTTCTTTGATTGGAGGAAAATATTAAAAAAACCCTATTTTTTATGCTAGGTAGGCTTCTTTCTTTCTTTTCATTTCTTTGCATTATTATTTGAAAAATAAAAATAATTAGCATAGGTTTGTGTTTTCTTCTCATCTTGAAAGCATTTCAAAAGAAAAATAAGAAAGAAAATCCTTCTTTGCTAGTGTTCTTATAAGCTTCATTTTTTGCAAGTGTCTGAAACAAGATCAGTTGCACATCCACATCCTTTGCACAAATCAAGCCTTAAAATTAACGCTTAATCTAAAATTTATTAGACTTTCTGTTTGTAGGGTTCACCAACTAGTTTAGGGTTTTAGGGCCTTGAATTAGGTGTGAAGAGGAAACTCTTCAAGGCCACTTTAAAACAAACATTGGAGTCTGAGATAGAAACTGTCTTAAGTCCAGTGTCGTAAGAGTTAGCTAGGACCCCCCTCTAACACAAGGGATAAACATGAGGTCGCAAGAGGAAAGGTAGAGGAGATAACCCCTCCAAACTGAACTAAACGTAGTGGGGATTGTATATTGAGGGTGTTTCTTAGGAACAATACCGATCACATTTGCCTACAGAGCTTCCTGGACCTCAAATTTGTTTGATATCCTTAGTTTTCTTCCAGAACAATTTATTTTGGCTCCCTTGAAGGGCTTCGGGCTTGTTAACCTGCTCATTACGATCTGCTCGACTATCGACTGTACCCGCCTGGTGACTGACTGCGATCTAGCAACTTAGTTTCCTATATTTTATGGACTTACAGAGGTGACTGCGGGGGTATACCGCGGTACCTAGGGTAGATGTTAGATCACACTTCACAGAGTATACCCCGAGGGTTCTTCCGTGTTCGATTTTCACTTACACCGGTTAGTTGCTCTAGTGTTGATTGGCGTAACTTTCCTTCCCACTAGTTAGTCGTCTGCTTGATTTTCCTTTAGGAAATTTTAGTGTGTGCTCTGTGCTCCCTATTTTTCCATAGTGAGTTAGTCAGTCACTGCTTTGGGTCTTTGACCTAAGGTGGTAGAGCGCCCACTCCATCAGTCGTGAGGAATTTTCGGTCTTCCACCTAGAAACATGGAGCCGCCTCTTTATAGGCGTTGTTTTTATACCACTGGTTCGTCAGAGTCAGTGTGTGAGAATTTTACAGATTTGAACGGTTTGGCAAGGGGAGAACCTGTGCATAATATATTCATGGATAAAGTTACTGACAATACCAACCGAGGAACCCCTTTGCAAGGGGAGTCTTGTGCTTTTCCTTTCTTTGGAAACGTTGGTGTCCCTTTGATAGCCACTTTGTACATTCTGGGGTTGAATGTGGGACTATCGGTTTGGTTGGGTACCATTCCAAATGTCTCGAATTCTCTTGAAGCTTATCAGTTAAGCTCCTTATGTCATGGGCATCATGTTGATGTTCCTCTGTCAACGAAGTCTCCTTCTTCTCCTTCTACCTTCTCTGGTGAAAGTATAACTACTAGTAACTGAAAGACTAAATGAAATAGAAAGAGGAAGAATAGAAAGAAGAAATCACCAACCTCTGTGAGTCATGTTGGAGATAGGTCATCAACCTCTGCAAGTCATGTTGAAGACCACCACACAGCCTTTGTAAGTCATGCTCGGGGTAAACAACCAACCTCTTCTAGTCATGTTGGAGAGTTATCACCAACCTCTGCAAGTCATGTTGGGGGAAAAAGTCCAGTGACTGCTAGTCATACTGGAAATAGGTATGTAGCCTCTATGAGTCATGTTATCGACCCATTACTAATCTTTGCAAGTCATGTTGGAGATGTGCAACTAGCCACTGCTATTCATGCTCGGGGCATTGATTCTATTGAGAAACCTAGATGGATAGGACGTAAGTTTAAGTTCCCTTGTAATATTTGCAAGGGAGATCACCTTACTCATTTATGCCTTGGCCTTCCAGAGGTACGGATATTGTGGTCCCTGTCTGCAATCTCTTCTGATTCTGAGTCTTATGAGGTTTCCTCACAGCCTATTCAGCCAGTGGTTGAGAAAGTGGCCGTGTCGATGTAATATTCTGCCGATCCCACTCCCTTTTTTGGGGGTGATGCATCTTTAGACCATGTTGTCTCACAGCCTATTCAACTAGTGGTTGAGAAAGTGGTCACGCCGATGCAATATTCAGTTGATTCCACTCTTCTCTTGGAGAGTGTTGAGTCTACCAAAGTGGTCACATCGATGCAATCTTCGGTTGATCCCACTTTTCTCTTGGAGAGTGTCGAGTCTACCAAAGTGGTAACGTTGATGCAATCTTTAGCTAATCCCACTCTTCTCTTGGAGAGTGATGTGTCTACTGACAATGTTCTTAGCATTTCTAGTTCAGTACTTTCAGAACAAAGGGGCATTCCACTCGCTTCGAGAACACCCCCTCCAAGTCCTAGGATGGTTTCCTTTGATTGGAATGACCTTGTTGATCCTCGTCTTCCTTCTTCTGCACCCTTTCAAATAAGGGTTGAATTTAATTCAAATAACATTTACCAATGTATTGTAGATGAAGGAGCCTTCGCAAGTATTTTGTCATCCTATACTTGGAAAGATTTGGGTTCTCTCGAGCTTGTGACTACTTTGCATGAATTGTTGGCTTTTGACAAATGTCCTAGTGAATATTTTGGGATTCTTCCTCAGTTTCCTATCTCCTTGGGTGGGAAGACCGTCCTTGTCGATGTTATAGTGGTGCAAGGCTCGTTATATTTCAATATGCTTCTCGGGCATGATTATGTATATGCTATGAACGTTGTGGTGTCTATGTTATTCCGAGTGATGCATTTCCCTCAAATGGAAGCATTGTCACTATCGACCAACTTGCATATGATAATCACCATCCTAATTTGGTGTTAGTTCAACCTGCCCATTTATATGTTCCTAGTGTCTGTGTAGACTCTACCCCGCCACGGGTTAATTATGTGGCATATTTATATACTCGATGTTCAATTGATCCTGAGAAGGAACTTGTTCACTCATGTTTTCTTTCTCTAGACTTGGTCTCAACAATTGATCTGTTGGTTTATCTAATGGGGGCATGGGAGCCCTTGCTTCCCCCTCTTGGTACAAGTGATCTCGAGTCTCCTTCTGGTTCTGATATCACTGTTTGTAGATCCTCAAGCCCTCGTGCTTGTGATTCTTTGATGATAGACTTTGCCAATATTGGCCAGAAATTCCATCTTCATATGGAATATAGCCAGTTTGCTTCTCCCTTTAAGGCTGTCGACCCTCCTTGTGCGCGTGATTTCTTGGATTTTGAATTTCCTTCAGATGAGGCTATCCTTGAAGTCATGACTATAGTTTCTATACCGTGGGAAGACTTACACCGTGGTTTTTGTTTTCTTCCCTCTTGGGAGACTTTCCAGGTTGACTATCGAAGAGACTCTTGGTCAGAGCCTAGCAGTAGGCTCTACCTGAACTATTACCACACATGAGCTGTAAGGTTGTGCGGTACCTGGTACATATTGTATTGTCCAGGTTCGTTGTTTTCAAGTTTTTTATTCAAAAGAACCTTTTATTTTCCGAATTTTTTATCTATTTTGGATTTATTAACTTCTGGATGAGTGTTATATGCAAGATCTTGGAGACATTCTTCTTTGAATCTTGTTCATCGCATCGATCCGTTCTGACAGGTATTGACCTCAAAACTGGAATATAAGTTAGGTTTTTTCCCTATTCGCATTTTGCATTATCCGTTTCCTGGTTCTTTTTTCCTTAGGATAGATCCCATGAGATTGTGACACGAAACCTTCATTGCTACTTTAGAAGTGTCATAATCAGATGGTAGATCCTACCTCTACATGGATTCCCTAGGTAGATCCTTTGTTGCATTTCGGTGTCCATGCTGTTAGTTTTGATGATAGGCTTGGGAGTCCTGGTTAGTCCTGTCATGATTGCATAATGAAGCCTCATTCTTTTTTTCATCATCATCCTAGGCCTTAACCTTGGGTCTCCCTAAGGAGCATGCTTTTTTGTCTTTCAAGCTCTCTTTGAAATTCAAAATAAACATCCAACGAGACTGTATTTATTCTTTTCGATCTCATCTAGATTAATTGAGAAAAGTATCCCCCTGGAGTCTTCTTTAAGCCCTTTTCAGACTCTCTAAAAATGAAAATATTGTCGAGCGATCTTGTTTCCCTTCACGCTCGCCAAACTGAAACTTGAAGGCACATCTGTCTAGTGGTAGTTTACCCCTTTTTCGGTTCGAATGGCTAATTTTATGAATAAAGGTATGCTCTAGAAACTTTGGTTCACTAGAAGAGTATTCTCATTCGTAAGTTTAACCCTTTTTCAAGCCAGTGGGACTAAATCTTCGAAAGAGGAATATTCTCCTTGGTTTTGGTTTATCACCTTTTTTGGGTCTTGGAGATTACTTACGAAAAAGGAACCCCCTCAGAATCCATAGTTAAGCTCTTTTCAAACTCCCTAAAATTGAAAAGATCGCCGAGTGACCTTGTTCCTTCACACTCATTAAATTGGTCCAAAAGAACATCTATTGGCATGATTTTAACCCTTTTTCCAGCTTGTAGATTATAGCGAAAAAAGGTACGCCTCGGGAGATTCATCTCACCGGGAGAGTTCTCCTCAATTACATTTATACTATTTCATGCTAAGGAGACTAAACTCAGAAAAAGGTTGTGAGTCCATAGTTAAGCTCTTTTTAGACTCCTTAAAATTGAAAAGATTGTCGAGTGATCTTGTCTTTGTCACATTCATTAAAATGGTTTTGAATGGATGTCTTTTCGGTGCAAGTTTAACCCATTTTTGAACTGACTAGACTATATCCGAAAAAGGTACTCCCTGGAGTCTTCTTTTGCATTTTTCATACTCTCTAAACGTGAAAAAACTACTGATCTTACCTTCTCTGGGCTTGTAAAAATTTACATAGAAGGGGTCTCACTGTGTCTTGCTTAATCACATTGCGGGTCTCATCTTTGTGTCTTTGGCCTAACATTGGCTCCATGTTTCTCTCAACTAAGCCTTTGAAGCATTCCTTATACGCAAGCCTTGCAACACTTATTGCCTCTGCAACTTGACACCTTGACCCATGGAGGAATTTTCCCCGAGTGTCCTTTTCCTACATATGTCTCCTTTCTCTGAGCATTAGTATGTTCCATGCGCTTGGAAATAGTATGCTTGCTTATGACACTCATTCCTCCTTTGTAACGTAACATTCTTTTATTTCTTTTCAATATCTTTAAAAAATTGAAAAAGACAAAAAAATCAAATATTCCAAAAAGAGGGGATGGGAAATATACATTCTTTTTTCGGCAGTAAAGAAATTTGCCCTTGGAAAAAGCACATCCTTTTGTTTTTTCGTCAAGCATTGGGATCTAGTATGACCTTAGGAAGTTGTTCTCACTAAATAGAGTTGTGTCCTCCTCCATTTGGTTACTCTTCCAAACATATAGAGAGTTTGTGTTGCCTCCTGCATCACAAAATTATGTCAATGTCATGCTGCCTAAGTTAGATCATCTTTCATGCTTTTGTCCAAGGTAAGTTTTACCCAAACTAAGTCGACCTTTCTGTAGTTTGTCTCTTGAATTTCATGAGTCATCCATCATGAGAGTCCAATCAAGTCCAAATTCGACATCGATGAAGTTATCTGCCTGATCATAGAGATCCTCTAGTCTTTTCCCGACAGACTGTCGAAGACCTCGGGGTAGTGAGTTATACATTCCCATTGTGATCCTACCTGAGTTTTGAAGATCTTGAAGTTGTTTCTCGAGCTATGAAGACTTCATCTCCAGCCATAGGAACCACTAGATTCTTGAATATGCATATTGTACTTGTATATCTTTGATCGATTTTGAGATGTAGATCCGCTCTGTATTTATTATGACTAAACTTTATATAGTTGTATGACATGGATTTGCAGTGTATTTGATTGGAAACCATGATTTAGTTCATCCCAAGCATGGGTATGCCTGCCTTAGAGAGACGATTCTTGTTTTGTAGATGGCACCTCTTGAACTCTGGTCCCGGGCTCACTCAATTTTGTGCGTTGGTGAAAATGTTGTAATGTATTTCGACCATCAATTTCTCTTCTTACCTCATACATCAGGGGGAATATGTTATAGCCCTAAAATGCCCTACTCATGCATGTTGCAGTTACTTACTTCACACACACCTAGGATTTATTTTTCCTAAGGTTTTTCCTTGTTTATTAGTCATAATTAGTCATTATCCAGTCTCCTATATTTTAGGGGAGAATATTCCACCTGGAGAATATTCTCTTTCAGTTGACACTTCGGTTTGACTAGTTGAGTTGAGTTTAGATGTTGCATTGGGATCATCACCATGCTAATGTGCATTTTCCTTTGGATCATCACCAGACTGATGCATTACCCTTGATTTCCTGAGTTAACTCCTCTAGGTAGCAGTTGACTAGTTAACTCAACTAGGTAGCAGTTCACTCCCGTAACTGACTGAGAGACTAGACTTGGTGGCAACTCACTCCTGTAACTGCTGGTGTGTGTCCAGATCACTCAGACCACCACTATCATTCATTAGTTACTCATGTATCCTATATCTATTGTAAATTATTCACTCTTTGAGTGTGTTTGTTTTCATACATCGCATTGGCCTTCTTACTTGCATAATTTTCCAAATCACTACTGAGAAGCTCTACTTAAAAAACTAATTTTTAGAGCATGTACAGACCTTGCACTACTACAACCCACATACATATGCTTTCTTCATGATAGACAACCCATGTACATGCACTTTTTGCACAATACTTAGCCCGCGTATACCTCCAAAAGTTGCAAAAATTAAAAAATTGTAAGGAATTCAGTGGAATTTACGGGCTATTGGAGGTTTCCTAACCAATTCACCTACTATAACCTGTCCCCCCAACTAAATAACCATAATTTTTTCATATAAAAGGAGGTGTTGGGGTCTCATTGCATAACTAAGCATAAGAATAGTGAAACTCTACCCTATCTCACTTCCCCTCCTTGCCCAAGCATTTTCTACCTTTTGTGAGTTATTTCCTTAGCATTCCCTATTTAGCCCCTTCTTCTTCCATTCAATCCCTTCCCCTTCCTTGAGGTGATCAGAATATTGAGAGAAGAGGCCTATTGAAGGATTACTTGGAGCATTGTAAAGAGGAGCCTGGACCAGGTTCGTGGAACGGTGGCCAACATGGATTGTAAGTTTCAGTCTTTGTTTGATGAATAAAATAATCTCTTTTCCCTGTCCCAAATGTTGATGTTTTGTGTATTTTCTTTGATTTATACTTAGCATTTGATATCTAACCCTAGTTTATGAATAAGAATAGCATGCGTGTAGTCCTTTTTTTCCTAGCTTTAGATGCAGGTCAACCTTGGGAGGAGACTTGCAGTATTTGGAACTACAGAGCTTGAGGAGATCATCACCAGTCGTGGGATAAAAGGTACAATTACCGATCTTCTCTCTTATTGATTTCTTTTCATTTGATTTGGTATGTTTGGGGTAGAGTAGAAAATAGATTGACTTTTAGATGATTATTCGATCTGTCTATATCTTAAACCCTGGCATAGTTAAAGGGGGGATTTTCCCACTAGCACCTAGATTGCAAGCACTTGAGCATTGTAGTCACCCATAAAGCTATCTTGGGTGAGACTGCACAGTGTACTTTGTGCGTTGTGTTTCCTTCTGGTTTATGAGGAGGTTCAATATTTTTAGAGGGTTTTGTTGGAAAGTTGTTTAGATCTGAACCTGGGTCAGACCAAGAGTAGAAAGGGAGATATTAAACACAACAAATGGTTTTGTTTCTGGATGGAACTACATGGGATTGTGTTAAGCCCTAATATTGGCTCATTACCCCTTAATTGGGGCATATTAGATTAGTAATGTTATTTTATTTATGTCGGCTTTAGGCCATTAGTTGTAATTATACCTCCTAGTCTCCTATATATACCAAGGAGACATTTTCATTTTGAATCATCTTGTACTTGAACATTTAAGTGGGGTAAAAGGAGGTTGCCCCCTAGAAGAGGCTTATTATCTGAAATTATCTCTTTTTCAAGGCGTTGAGTACTTTTTCTGAATATTTTCTATGCTATATTGATATTTGGTTCTTAACATATGGTATCAGAGCTCAAGGTCTTGGGGTTTTGCTGCTACATCTGAGACACTGTGGAATTTTCACTATAACTTTTTTTATAAAATGTTTCAAAAGGAACAGCCTGGAGGATATTTATTAGATGGATGAAGGTACATTGGGTTGAAAATTCATCTCCTGAGGCCTTATACTTTTGGAGATATAGCCTGTACAAGATAGGGTTCTGGAATCATCCTGAAATGAGTCATTGCGGAATTTTCGCTATAAAAACGTTTCTGTAACGTTTCAGACCCTAAAATTCGAAGAAAATTTACAGAAATTAGTAAGGTATCTGTGGTAAAAATTTACACCTCTGGGTCATCTTAAATTTGTAGATACACCTTGTGTAACATAGGGTATCTGACTAGTCCTATTGACTAGTCTCAAGAAGGTGTTCTAGGTAAAACAATCATAACTTCTTTCTAGAGTATCCAAATTGTGTGGGACTTATTTCATTGGATCATGGACAGTCTGTAGTATTTTGGGGTTGAGTTTCAGAATTTGATATCAATTATTTTGTGCGGGGCATGCTATACAAGTGAGATCTCCTGGAAAGGCCAAAAATTGGCAAGTTGTGAGGAAGTTACCGTAAATTCTACCTGGCACATCCAATTTTGATCAGACCTGTGGCATTGCAGAGAAGAAATATCAGAGAACTACCTAAAAGAAAGTTTCATACCTAGAAGGGCCAAAAATTTGGAGATACAACAGAAGAAATATTGTCTAGCAGAACCACCTCAAAATCAAGGTTCAAAAGTGAAACTTGGCCAACATGCCACCCAAAAAGGGAACTTCTACACCAAATAAGCCTCCAGAAAATCCTATTTGGACTCTCGATGAAGGTGAAGAAATGAGTAGGGACATAAATGAACTACAAAACAAGATGGATTCGTTGGATACTAAGATGGATTCAATGGAAGCTAAGTTGGATACTAAGATAGATGGTTTAAAAGGGGAGATCATGGAAGTATTGAAAAATTTCGTAACAGAGAAGAGACTTGAAAGTGAAAATGCATCCCATGAAATTCATGATGAGGACACATGGAAGGTGAATCAAGAATGGAGAAACTCCAACTTTGGTTTGAAGACCAACCACGTTCCTAAGATTGATATGAGGAAGTTTGATGGCAAGGACCCAA
>ML783331.1:148497-179700 GCA_009831015.1 Picea engelmannii | reverse complement strand
AAAAAACCCTAACATAATCTCTACCGTTAGATCTGCGACCTTATAATGAACGGTCCAGATTTACAATGAAATTACAATATACTTTTATAAGGCAATTTTTGCTTCGGGGGCTTCGTCCCCGAACCCCCGCTGGGGGCCCGCTTTCCCCCAGACCCCCCAGCCGGGGGGATCTCCCCCCCGGACCCCGCAGAGGGGGTACCCCCCCTCTGCACTCCCCCGCGTGGAAGAGTGTACATACTTCTGGGGTGTAAATACTTCATGGGGTATAGACACGGCTGAAAGCAAAGAACCTCTGCATCAGGAAGATAATCAGGCTCCACAACCAACACTCATAACTTCATCCATACATTGGAAGTAATCCCAGAGAACTGGTATATAGACCGAGAGATGCGCATAGGAACTACATAATGGACAACCTTACAACAGAACTTTGTAGTAACCTTCTCATTTGAACATGAGAAAATTAACATTGATTTAGCACTGAAGAAGATAAGAGGTGTGATATTTATTGATGAACAAGAGGTTGAACTCATGACAGAATATCAACAACAAAATAGACAGACAATCAAAGAACTATTGTCATGCTATCATGTGGAAGAGGAAGCACTAGATGAAGATGATTCGTGAAACATTGAGATTACAGAAACTGAAGGAGAATGAGAGGTGGAACGTCCATCTCCGGAGTTAGAAGTATTTGCTGCACCAATCAAAGTGAAGAAAGTCAACATTGGGACAACTAACAATCCTAAAATGCAAGTATTGGAGACTATTGGGATGAACAAACAGTAGAAAGAATAACAGAGTTACTGCGCAAATACAGTTAATTGTTCCCAACAAAATTTGCAGAGATGAAAGGCATAGCAAGAGAGAAAGACCTGGGGCAAGACCTGTCAGGAAGAGACCTTACAGACTGAATCATACTGAATCATGTGTATAAGTAGAAAGTGAAAGCATAAATTGGCAGAATGTTGGAAGCTGGTATCATAGAACCAATAGATGAATATGAATGGATAAGCCCTATGGTAGTCCAATAAAATAAACAAGGGGGGAATAAGGATTTGTGTAGATATGAGGAAACTGAATGATGCCTTCTTACATGATCATTTTCCTACCCCTTTCACATATGAGGTCCTAGAGAATGTGGGAGGCTAGGAAGCATATTCATTTACAGATGGATTCTCAGGTTACCATAATATCAAAATAGCTCTAGAAGATAGGTATACGACTATTTTTTCCACATAATGGGGATCCTACCAATATGCAATCATGCCACTTGGGTTGAAGAATGCACCAACCATCTTTTCAATAGTATTCATAGCTTCTTTTAAGGAATTTATACATCATTTTTTAGAATTATATCTGGATTACTGGACTGTATATAGTCTATTAAAAGATCATGTAGAAATATTAAGGATAATGTTGGAAAGATGCAGGCAATGTTAGATATCATTGAATATTAAGAAGTGCATTTTTGGGACACTTTTTGGAATATTGTTGGGACATATAGTGTGTAAACAAGGGTTGCTAGTAGATCCTGCTAAGATTGCAGTCATTGTGAATTTACCACCACCAAAGTTAGTAATCCAATTGAGAGAAACATTAGAACATACAAACTATTACAGGAAATTTATAAAAGGGTATGCACAGATTACTGCGCCAATGGAAAAATTGTTAAAGAAGGATATACGATTTCAATGGAATGAGGACTGTCAACAAGGGTTAGACACCTTAAAAGAAAATATGGTCACAACATCTATCCTAGTATTCCCATATTGGGAAAAGACATTTCATGTGCACGTATATGAATCAAACATAGAACTTGGAGCAATTCCGGCGCAACTAGGAGCAGGGGATTTAGACCATCCTATAGCCTTTGCAAGAAGAAAATTGTCAGAGTCAAAGAAGAATTACAACACCATAGAAAGAGAAGGCATAGCTATGTTATATGCACTTTAGAAGTTCAGACACTACTTATTGGGTAAACACTTTAAGATGTTCACAGATCATTTTGCCCTCAAATATCTAGTCAACAAGCCAGTGTTGGGAGGGAGGAGTTGTAGATGGCTATTGTTATTTAAAGAATTTGATTTTGAACTGATACTAAAACCAAGGAAGCTGAATGCAGGACCTGATAACCTGTCAAGGGTAACCAATGGAGAAGAACCTACCAACTTGGAAGACAACTTCCCTGATGCACAACTATTTTTAGTACATGTAGCTAATGAATACTTTGTTAATATTATTGGATACTTAAGCACAGGGAAAACGCCACAAGATTTTAGCACTACACAGAAGAAAAATTTGGTAGTTAGAGTTGCAGACTATCAACCTATTGTAGGACATTTATACAAGATAGGTGCATACAACATTTTGAGAAGGTGTTTATTAGAGCATGAAATACCTAGAATTTTGGCAGAAGCTCATGAAGGTATAGCCGTAGGAAATTATGCAAAAAAATATATCGCGTAGAAGGTATTGCGTGCAATATTATGGTGGCCAAAAATTCATAGAGATGATAAGGAATATTTTCAGAAATGTGATTTATGTCAAAGGGTTGGAAAACCAAACAAAAGGGATGAGATGCCCCTAAGACCACAAGTAACTTTCCAGGTATTTGAAAAATGGTAAATATACTTTGTTGGACTAATCAATCCACCAACAGAAAGGTTAGGAGATAGATATATCATTACTGCGATGTAATACTTAACAAGATGGGCAAAAGAAACACCAATTAAAGACTGCAGTGCAGAGACAACAATACACTTCATGTTTGATCAAGTGATCACCAGGTTTGGTTGTCCAAGAATTTTGATGAGTGACCAAGGTACTCAATTTATCAATAGTATTATCAGGGTTATGACTGAGGAGTTTAAATTATATCACTAGAAGAGTACACCATACCATCCTCAGAAAAATGGAACAGTAGAATCCTTCAATAAGATCTTGGAAAATGCTTTGAATAAGATATGCAATGTCAACAGGGATGATTGGGACTTGAAAATACCAGAAGTACTATGGGCATATAGGACCACATGTAATAAGTTGACAGTACATACACCATTCAGATTGGTGTATGGGCAGGAAGTAGTGGTGCCACTGGAATTTATTGTACCCATTCTGCGCATAACAAATATTACCAACATGAAAGAAAGAGGCACATTAAAGGAAAGGTTAAATCAACTAATGGAGATGGAAGAGGATAAGATTCTGGAAGGATTTCACCAAGAAGTACAGAAAGCAAGAGACAAAGGCTAGCATGACAACATATAAAGAGGAAGCGTTTGAAGGAAGGAGACCTAGTATTTCTCTATGATAGTAATTTTTTTCAACACCCTAGAAAATTTAGAATGCATTGGCTAGGGCCCTATGAAGTAAAGAGTGTCACAGATGGGGGATCTATACAACTACAGGATCTGGTAGGAACATAACTGAAGGGAATGATCAACGCGAGTCGACTAAAATTGTACAGGGATAGTTGACCTCCTAATGCTTAAAAGTTACAGCACAATGAGAAATGCATGTACATAGTGTACTATAGGAGAGATTAGGACAAAAAATTGATAAAAATAAATAAAAGGGAGAAAAATAAAGAAAAATAAATAGAAAAATAGAAAAGAAAGAAAATAAAAAAATACTGGGAAACACAGTGCGCAACGATAGTGGACTTAGTGCGACAAAAAGAAAAATGTCTACGCATAGCATATGGGTGACAGACAAAAAACTATTGTGCACTAAGGAAAAAAATCACAGCAAAAATGCATGGCACACTCAAAAAGTTCAATGCACTGGAAAAGGGGCCAACGATCGGAAAAGTGAAAAACAACTGTTAGGGAAAACAGGCGTGAATTGGGGAATTTATGGAATTAAATGAAGTGTACTTGACAAGCTTCAACGCATTAGTCGTATGCCGAGAATATTCTCCAAGAAGATTCAAGGCATTCATGGAACTCTTTATATAAAGGGGAAATGTGGGAAAAACAAGCTTTATTGTGAAATTGCAAAGTTAAGGAGCTAGGGAGCACATAGAAGACAGGAAAACAGGCGAGTGCACAGAGCGAACCAATGGAAGGTTATTCAGAAAAGCAGGAAATACCCATAATGACATCTCTAAATATTGGCACACCAAGCCAAAATGCAAGGAAAACCAGAAGTAGCCTTAAGTCACCACACGAAACTGTGGAGGCAGATAAAGAAATGGCCCAGAGAGAAGGAATTGTCGATGTCGACACCATTCCATCCCCACAGGATGAACCAGTGAGCACCACATTGGTTGAGGAAGAAGTACAAGTCCCAACGAAAGTGCGCAGGGCCACAAAACAATCGACACAGGAAACCTACAACAACCTATGAGGGCCGAAGTAGCCCATAGATCAAATGGGGACACCAATGAACAGATAGAGGCTGTGGGGCCGAGACCACAACTTGGGGAAGGGTCCATAAAGTAGCAGGAAGGATTGGTAGAAGACATAACTGAGCATCCAGACTCGGGTGCACAAGAAAGAGAAGCAAATGTAGGGACCTCTAGCACACCTGTAAGGAGAAAGGGTAAACATCCCCTTGCATGGTCTCCGCACAAGTAGCCTGAAGCCCTAATCATATTACCGCACATTCCAAAGGGAGTGCAGGCCATGCCAATGCTATTGGGTTGCACAAAAAACCTTAAATTTGCAGACCATGATGTATCTAGCACCGAAAAATTCCCTAAATTTGTACAACAGGTGTATATGGAGAGTATAGGCATAAGACCCTTTGGATATCCCATGATGCAACCAAAGCAATGGACCGAAGGCCTAGAAAACACATGGATCCTACGCATTATGTACATTCCCCACTTTGGAAGGGGGAGAGAAGTGAATAATTGTGTCAAGTAGTTGATGGAAGTCCTCCATGGAGGCTTCCTATGGATGGAGGAACCCATCTCCATAGATGTGGAATTAATTGTGTTCATCACAAGACTTCCATCTATGGGAGAAATTATCATGCAGTACTTATATGAAAAAACCAAAGAAAATGCCTTAGCAGAGGAAATGAAGAAAACATACGGGACAGAGAAAGGCTCACACAAGATCATTGTCAAAAGAATCAACAACGCAGCCACCCAGATGGCCAAAAATCTCATGGCATGCAAACTTCTAAGGAAATTTCACAAGGAGGAGGTCCCTCCTAGGGTTTTCGTAGCTTGATCATAGTGTACAAACGACACCATGCTCAACAGGGCCCCATACCTGCTGAACCATGCACAAGACTTGGGAACAAAGTTCCATTACTCATGGTTGATGATCCTGATAGCATTAATCGGGTGGAGGGAGCCTCCATACTCATACTTTTAAGATAAAATAGGATATTGTTGCACAACGTGGTATACATCAATGGGGAGCACTTCAAACCCCAATAGAAGAAGTGGCAACATGGGTACCTTTGTGTGGTACTTTAGCGACATATAGGAGAGCATAGCCAATACATGGAGAATCACTGTGGAGGTTGTCGTGTAGTATCAAGGTATAGCGAACTTCAAAGATATACACCACAACATGTGGATCCAAGTGCACATGGATCCAATGAAGGAATGGTTTCATCTACGGTACTGCATCAAGGAAGAGGAGGTGGAAATGGAAATCCACAACTGGAAAGACGACTAGAGGATCCCAGTCATTACCAAATAAATTCCAAAAGGGAAATAGGTAGAAGCATGGTCATCTAAGACACCTTCAGAAGACAACATTGCACCCAAGAAGCCAACATAGTAGGCGAAGCCCAGTCAAAAGCCGATGTAGCATAAAAAGGGGAGTGCTCCAAAGAAGGATGCATAGATAGGAAAGAAAGACACTTCCCTGGAACAAGAAACACAGAGAAAGGGGGACACATCAACACAAGAAATCCCTTTGGAAACTACTCCACAAGAAACAGGGCCACCCAAAAGGCCAATCATACATACATGGGGGTTGCACAAGAAGGACAAGGTTCATAAACAACTGCCTGAGTACATAATTACTGAGGACGACGTCGACCTCATTGCAGAAAGAGTACAAGATCACGTAGATGAGGAATTTCAAGAGGCCCAACATCAACAAGGGAGAATACAACATGAGTTGGCTGACATAAGGTAGGTCTTGGAGGAAATAAAAGTAGTGCAAAGGCCTGAAAGGGGAACATAATCTTTCCCCTCAGAGACAGGAACAAAGGAAAGGATGACATTGAGCGAAGAACATAATATCCAAACCATAGCATAATTGAGTCCAAGTTTCCAAATAACACTAGAGATATTGTAGGTGGTGTTATCTGTAAGTTTTAAACCTGCGAAGTAAAGAAATGCATATATATTCTTAAGCAAGACATAAATTAATCAATGGCTCATTCACATAGTACATAGAGATTTATACCGGAAACCCTCAACCGGGAAAACTTTTCTTATATTCATTATTATCGAATTTCACCATACAATATATATACAATGTTTTTAGGTATTCTGTAGATACCAAAACCTTAATCCTTTAATCCAGGATTAATTTACAAAACCTCTAAAAATAGAAAAATCGCTAAAAATAGCAAAAACCGCCCAAAAAAATAAATTCGGGGCGCTGCCCCGAACGCTGTGCATAACCAAGGGGGGGCATTCCTGCTCCCCCCTCGGGACCCCCCTAGGAAAGCGCCCGACGCACACGACACAAAGAGCGAAGGAAGTTGGGATCTTCAGACGCAGTTGTCATATCTGACGCGCCCACACACACACATGCAAAGAATATAACACATACCCAACATTCTCCCACTTGTTGTTTTCTTTGCATCCAGGGGTCCAGGGGATTATATAGTCAACAATCTGGGGAAAAAATTCCCATTGTTACTCTACACCACGAGAAATTTTCTATGCTCACAGACTTTGTCAAAGAATCTACAATATTCTTCAAAGTGTCAACCTTTTCCAGCAACACCTTCTTTTCCTCAACCATGTCTCTCACAAAGTGATACTGAACATCAATATGCTTTGTCTTCTAACAATAAGTTGGGTTCTTTGCGAGGAATATTGCACTTTGACTGTCACAATATAATCTCATTGCTTGTTGTACCAACCCAATGCTTGAACACAATCTCTGTAACCATATTGCTTCCTTTCTTGCATGAGTGGTTGCCATGTATTCATCTTTTGTAGTTGAGAGTGCCACTACAGCCTTTCTTTTGCTCATCCAACTGATTGCTCCTCCAAATAGGTTAAACACATACCCACTTGTAGATATTCTTCGATCTAGATCTCCAACCTAGTCTTCATCAACAAAGCCATGTATGTCCACCACTCTTTCCAATCCCGGTCTTCCTTGGTAACAAAATCCATAATTGGTAGTGCCACGCAAATACCTGAAGACCCTCTTCACTGCTATCCAATGCTCCTTCTCTAGTTTTGACATATACCTGCTCAAAACTCCCACTGCATGTGCAATGTCCAATCTAGTACAGACCATTGCATACAACAAACTGCCAACTGCACTGGCATACAGAACATGGGACATGTCCTCTTCTTCTTCTTGTGTCTTGGGACACTAATCTGCAGATAACCTTACACCTATAGGAATAGGAACCTTGACCGGTTTACTTCCATGCATATTAAACCTCTGCAATATCATCTCAACATATTTTCTCTGATTCAACCAGAGTTTCCTGTTTGCACGATCTCTTTTAATCTCCATTCCCAGAATGAATTTAGCAACACCGAGATCCTTCATGTCAAATTTGGAGGATAGCTGCAATTTCACCTCCTTGATAACATCCATGTTATTTCCTACCAACAACATGTCATCAACATACAACACTATATAAATGAAGTGATTACCGAACTTCTTGGAATATACACAGTGATCATCCCTACTTCTCACAAATTCCAATCCAAGGATGTATGTGTCAAACGTTTGGTACCACATCCTAGGTGATTGCTTCAGACCATATAGTGACTTCTTTAGCTTACAGACCAACTCTTTCTTTCCCTTCACTGCAAAGCCTTCTAGTTGCTTCATGTAGATTTCTTCTTCCAGATCCCCATGTAGAAATGTTGTCTTCACATCCATCTATTCCACTTCAAGATCAAAAGTAGTAGTAATAGATAAAATAAATCTAATAGATGTTAACTTGGCAACAGGGGAAAAAATTTCACCAAAGTCAATTCCCTCTACCTGGGAATAACCTTTTGCTACTAATCGAGCTTTGTATTTTTCCACTTTACCTTCTGCATTAAACTTCTTCTTAAACAACCATTTACTACCAACAAATTTTCTTCCAACTGGCAACTCAACTATATCCCATGCCTCATTTTTATCCAAGGCATCCATTTCTTCAACGATGGCCTTCTTCCATAGTTTGCTATCCTCTGAATTTACTGCTTCTCTGACAGTTATGGGATCATCATCAGTAATAGATAAAGCAAAATTGGAACGGAAATCAGGTGGACTATACCTTTTTGGTTGCCTTCTTTCTCTCATTGATCTCCTCAATACTGGGGTATGAGGTTCTTCTTATTCTTCTTCTTCTGCTTCATCTTCTTCAAATGATTCAAATTTTCCATCATCCAACTCGAGCTCTATTTTCTTAGGTTCTTCTTTTCTTGGTAGGAATTCATGTTTGGAAACATCTTTTACCTCTAAAAACAACATCCCAACTGTAAACAGTCTTATTAGTTTCTGGGTTCCAAAGTTTATAACCTTTCACACCATCTTTATAACCAATAAAGATACACTTTTTATCTTTATTATCCAGCGTATTCCTATTTTCCTTTGGAACATGTACATAAACATCACAAACAAACACTCTAAGATGTTGAAGAGAGGGTTTTTTTCCAGACCATACCTCATGTGGAGTTTTATCATCCAACGCTGATGAAGGTGATCGATTGACCAGGTAACATGCTATACCCACTACCTCTGCCTAGAATTCTTGTCCTAACCTGACACCGCTGAGGATGCTCCTTGCTTTTTCCATTAGTTTCCTGCTCATCCTTTCTGTAACTCCATTCCGCTGAGGAGTGTACGGAGTAGTCTTCTACCTTGCTATACCACAGTTTTTACAGAATTTTTTGAATTCATTTCCGCAGAATTCTCCACCATTATCTGTTCTCAATACCTTTATTTTCTTCTCTGCCTGATTTTCTACCAGATCCTTAAACTCTTTAAATTTATCAAATACCTTAGATTTCTTTCTAAGAAAATAAATCCACGTGTTCCTTGAAAAATCATCTATGAATGAAACATAATACACAGATTTACCTAGGGATGGAACAGGAACAGGTCCAAACACATCACTGTGTATCAACTCTAAGATCCCCTTTGCTCTTGTAGCACTAGATGGGAATCTTACTCGATTATGTTTACCATATATGCAATGTTCATAGAAATCAAAATCCACAGTGCAATTAGACATACCTTCAACCATAACTTTACCATGTAGTGTTCAAAGGCCCTTTTCTCCAATATGCCCCAGTCTTTGATGCCACAACATGGTATTCTTTTCTGGGATAGTATTGGCCTTGTCTCCTTCATTTCTCTACTTAGGGACAACAAAACTGTTACACCAATTAGTATAAGTTCTTCCCAACAACTTGTACATAGTTCCATAATG
Source organism: Picea engelmannii (assembly GCA_009831015.1). Lineage (NCBI taxonomy): Eukaryota > Viridiplantae > Streptophyta > Pinopsida > Pinales > Pinaceae > Picea > Picea engelmannii. The sequence continues at coordinate 170,103 of ML783331.1, read as the reverse complement.
AAATCACCTCATCAGCACCATTGCCCCTCATACCATCTTGCAAGTGTTCTTTCCAAATACAGTATCCACTCCTGCATCATCCAACTTGCTTACATATATTAGGCTCCTGGCAAGTTTTGGAATGTGAAGAACCCCAGGGAGATTTCTAATCCTTCCATATTTTAGCAACAACTTAACCCTTCCACATCCCAAGATTTTTGTTGTCGAGTCATCTCCTAAGAATACATCACCACCATCATATTTTTCATATTCAGAGAACCACTCCCTGTGAGGAGTCATATGGTATGACACACCTGAGTCGATCAACCATACATCATGGTCTTCATGTGTACTTGTAGATTCTAGGTACACACCACCTCCTTCTTCAGTTGAGGTTTTTGCCTCTGTGGAAGAGGTACTATCAGATCCCTTTGGTTTATCAACCTTCTTAGACTTGCAATCTTTCTTATAATGCCCTGTTTTACCACACTTCCAACATTTCCTCAAATATTTTCCTCGAGACTTAGATCTACCTGTAGATTTAGATCTCCCCCCAGAAGGCTTACCAGGATTCTTGTCTTGGGTACGAATTCTTATAAATAAAGCATCTGTGCTATGACTATCCATGCTTTTCCTCCTTATCTCTTCAGATAACAAGGATGAAACTACATCCTCATACTTCAATGTAGATTGAGTGGTACTACCAATTGCTACAACCAGATTATCCCAATTGTTTGGCAAAGAACATAACAAAGTAATACACTTATCTTCTTCTGCAATTGTAATATTAACAGAGACAAGTTGACTTACCAGAGTATTAAAGGCATTTAGATGTTCTTTCACAGAATCTCCATCTTCCATCCTAAGATGATACAAATTATTTTGAAGAAACAAATTGTTTACCAGGGACTTTGATTGATACAAATTCCACAACTTATTCCATAGTTCCTTGGCTGTAGATTCTCCTGAGACATTCAGCAACATCGAATTTGCCAGGCAGAGTTGAATAGTACTCCTTACTCTTCTGTCCAACTTCTCCCAATATTCCTTCGACATACCATTAGGTGGTGTACTGGTAGTTTGTGTACTAGTAGGTTGTGTACCAGTAGCCTGTGTGCTAGTAGACGGTGTACCAGGATCCACAACGATCCATTGTTCTTTGTCTACAAGAAGGTCCTCCATATTCAGCTTCTATAGCTCAAAGTTCTTATTGTTGAACTTCTCTATCTCGATTCTATATGATCTCACCATTCCTCTTTCTATACTCGAATCTCCACTGCAAAATCTCCCACTAAACCTAGGTTTATCACAGACCCAAGATAAACTTGATCTATCAAGACCGAGCCAAACCCTCAGCAACAATGGTGTCAATTTGAAGCCAAAAATGAGCTTTGATACCACATGTAAGTTTTAAACCTGCGAAGTAAAGAAATGCATATAGATTCTTAAGAAAGACATAAATTAATCAATGGCTCATTCACATAGTACATAGAGATTTATAGTGGAAACCCTCAACTAGGAAAACCTTTTTTATATTCATTATTATCGAATTTCACCATTCACCATACAATATATATACAATGTTTTTAGGTATTCCGTAGATGCCAAAACCCTAATCCCTTAATCCGGGCTTAATTTACAAAGCCGCTAAAAATAGCAAAAACCGCCCAAAAAAATAAAATTCGAGGCACTGCCCCGAACCCCATCGGCCCCGGGCTACTGTCCATTGCCGAATGTTACGCATAACTAGGGGGGGCATAATTGCCCGCCTCAGGGACCCCCCTAGGAAATCACCCAACACAAACGACACAAAGAGCAAAGGAAGTTGGGATCGTCAAACGCAGTTGTCATATCTGACACGCCCACACACACACATGCAAAGAATATAACACATACCCAACATTATCACCATAACAATTTTCAGACAAGATCCAAGTCTCGGGAATTTAGCAAGAGCTACATCGTCACAAAAGCTTGATAGCTTGGAGAGTTGATAATTTAGAGGATCGAGACATATCTGGTGGTGTATGGATGAATATAGCAGAGGCGCAAAAGGTATAACTCGACAGACCGTCGATTATAAAATGACCCAGATCAACAACTGGAGCACATATCGGGCGGTGAACTTACACGGGACTTAACCATGTAAAGGCGGATCGGGGAAAACCACTGTGGTTTTTAAAATGGACGCGTGACGCCTCTAGAGATACATCGGGGAAAAAGGAAAGTTGCCTGAAACCACTTTCGCCAAAGCCCCGATGTCACATGTCCAATATGTCAAATCAATCAGTCGTGGGGCGGGCGACGTCTGGTCAAAATCACCTCGTTTCACTCGTTCGATACTTCACAACCATATGATGTCAGGTGAATTCCACCATATAACGAACTCGAAAGCTAATAATTTGAAATGTATTAGCCAAGAGTGATAAACCAATGTACATGTCAGTGAATCTGTCAGAGATTCATGATTGGAACTCTATAACTATCGATTCTCAAGTACGGAGGCATCATCTCATCTATAAATGAAGTAGTCTCCAATTTGCTCGACTCTCTGATTTCTGTAGTATCATTTCAGTGTCCACGAAATTGGGATACATGGACAAAGCTATATCCAGTGAAACATGTCATTCGGGCAACATGGTAGATTTACCTACGAGTAAGAAGGAAAGGGTAATTGCATGCATATTAGTGACTAAATTCCACACAGAACCTGCTACAGACTTAGAATTGGAATTTAGGCTAAATCCCATCATGAAAGACCTAATCATCAACATGCCAACTATAAAAAAGAAACAGAGCAAACGACAGAAGACAAAAAACGTTCTTGAAACGGCTGAAAGCATTGAGGAGAATCAACTGAACTAGTTGGTCACTCTAAAGAAGGAGATCACTGAGCTGAAATAAATTCTTAGACTGGAATAAGTACATCTCAGCATGTTTTGGATAGATGGCGGTCGAAGAAAGGGGGGCCCAGATATGACAGACCTGTTCCTAATAGTCCCTTTAATATAGGATAACTGTTACAATAAATCGTTCCTTTTTGTAACATATCTCTGTTTTTAGAATTATGGGGAAGTCTGAGTGTTTTGAATTCCACAAGAAATTTCTCTATATATGTATTATCTCGAGGATATAGAATGGATGGAGAAAAGAGGAGCCTGCCCTCTTTGTAGGAAGACCTTTGTAAATTTTGGGGGCTAGAATGAATAAATAAATGCAAAAGCGGATTTTGGACTGTTTATGAAAAGATTCTAACTGGAGGTGATATGAGTCTTGTTTTCCCTTCATAGTATGTGTTTCCTGCGATCTTTTATTCCATATACATTTTCTTCTGTTTAAATTGAAGAGTTTAAAAGCCCAGAATTCATCATTTGATGCTCTTGGTTTAGCAATTTAGATTATGTTTATCTCTTCCGAACTACTTTAGAATTAATTCCTATAATGCTCTGATGTAGTTATGTGTTTCCTTTTCCTCTGATTCCATGCAAATTTTTCAGATATAAACTCAAACTCGCTACCTGATTTAGCCTTTTCCTCTTGATAGTTCCCAGATTTGACAATGCAATTGTTTATTCTAGACTCCATGGCCCAAATGTCATCTTCATTCCTCTAGTCATTTTATTAAAAACCCCCAACACAAACCAAATCTAGCCATTGATTCCTAAAGAAATATCAAGTGACACAAGAGAGCCCTCTCTAAGTTGAGAAGGCTAGTGCCTCAACTCTAAAGCTGGTTGAAACAATTACCTCTGTCATTTGTCTATTCAGCCGGACAAAATTTATAGAGTGTTAACATTCTGGTGCCATTGCTCGGGACAAAATTAAAATTTTTTCCCTGGGAAGTGATGCAGGAGCATCTCTCCACGTCAGCCAGCCAGCGAGCCAACCACATCAACGGATTTCAAATCGTGCATGCAAGAAAGGCACAACCTCATTTAAAATTTGAAATGAATGTAATTAAATGTTTTAGGTTGTTGAGCCATAGAGCCGTGCTTTGCATGGGCGTAGAAGTAAATAGGCCTTTAATGCTTTGAAGGCTGAGATCTAGATCCGATTTGTGGACTAGACAGCCCATTCAATGTAATTGAATAGGGTAGTTGACGTTTGGAGGGAAGAGTTCGAAGAGCCCCCTCATGTAAAAGATCAATTTCAATCTCATTTTGGGAATAGTTAGTAGAATGATAGAGCTAGGAGAGCAGAAAAGAGAAGGAGCCGAGACCTTCTTACAATCTGCACTCAGAACACCTTTGTAAAGAGACGTTTTGATTAATATAAACCAAAGCAGTTTTTCCTGCATATTGTCTGTGTTATGTGAATGTCTATGTGTGTTCAAATTATGCTGTAGATGTATGCTAGATATTTGCAGGGAGTTGTTTTGATTTCAGGCTTGAGAGGTTCTTTGTGGTTTCATGCCAGGAGGGCATGACAGAGTACTGAGGTCTCTAAATACCAGTGCATAGATGCACTTCTGAACTCTGTGGATTTAGACAAAGACGTGTCAAGTGGGCACAGGATCTAGAATCATCAACTCAGGAGGAAGACCTCAAGGTTGTTGAACACCTTGGAGGCAGGGCTATGAAGAAGAACACAGTTGCAGACAGAATCTCTGAGGAATTCTGTGAAGCTCTTCCAGGAGGGCATTGAGCAGGGGCAAGGAGTGCAAAGAAGACATAACTGCTAGATATTAGTTGAGAAGATACTCTGCCAGGTGGGCATTGAGTAGGTGTGTAGACAGACACAAGAAGAGAACTCTATTGAGTTCTATAATTTGAAGAAGAGTCCAAGAAGAGGGATTTTCACAAGGTTACTGAACACCCTGAAACTCTCAACAAAAGGTTGCTTGAGCAGAGGGATAGCTAGAAGGGCATCCAAATTCTCCATCTGCAGGAGAAGAAGAAGGACTGAGTCCCTTAGAAGCTTGGGTGAGAATAAAAGCTCAGGACGGATAACACTTATGTGCGCAGAGATCATGTAGGGACGCATGAGTCAGAATCCTTCAAGGATTTTGGCGTGAAGCTCAGGAGGAGTAGTGATTTTAGTGCACAGAGCGTAAATGCAAGGAGTGATGAAGCTGCAGAACTCTTTGATAAGTTCAGAGTTCCCAAAGCTTAGGAGGGACAGCATTTTCATATAGGCGTGGGAGGACTCAAGTCAAAGAGTTCGCAGAGAAGAAAGAAGGAAAAGGTTGAGGCCTTTGAGAAATTGGAATTCTTCCAAGTCTGGGAAGAACGTGCAGAAGCTCGAGAGGAGCAACAACTGCCATTGGATCCAGCTGGAGAGCTCTAGACCGTTGAGAATATTTCACATCCAGTAGGCAGTGCAACAGAGAAGCGCACAGGAGAAAGGATATGGATCATCGGATCTTGGTCCAATTACCCGTCAGCCATTGCATCTGACAGGAGCTACATGAAGTTTAAACTTCGTGAACAGGAGGGTGAAAGTCCCAAAAGGCATTGGCACATCAGGATATCGGAGGTCATGATGATGAGAGGTTGGGACATTATAAGTCTTGAAACAATGAATTTGAATCTAAGCCGTCCATCTGCGGAAGGACACGTGTCACATAATCATTCGTTTCAGAGATTCGGGCACCGGGACTCACAAAGGTGAGCATCTTGACTTCGCGGGTAGCGAAGTCCCAAAATTGATTTGGGCCATCTATTCATTGAGACATGTGGCAGGGATCAAGGGACCCATCGGTATTTTGGCTACCGGGGTTTCAAGTTGACAAGATTGTGCCACAGGGGGTCACGAGTAGCGAAGTCCCGAGAAAATCTGGGTCGTTCGTTTGAGAGAGGACATGTATCGCGAGATCACCTGTATCGGGGTTTCGCGGGTTGAGGAGTTGAAGGCTTAGCATCCAGATTCACGAAGTTGCAAAGTCTGAGAACTCCAAAAAGGTGGGAAGTTCCATCGTGGGACCCACATAGAAGACGTGTCGAAATTTCACCATTTTCGGCATATCGGAGGATAAGGAGTCGAGACTTTCATCCTGAAAGTGCCGAGGCAGTGAGTAGCGAAGTTGTGAAAGAACCTAAGCCGTCCATCGGAGGAGGACAGGTGGCAAAGATCGAAATGATCTCACGAACTCGGAGGTTCACAGGGTGAGAGCCCAAGAGTCGGGTGCTCTGAGTCCCGAACTCACGAAAGGCGAAGTCGCGAAGTGCCAAAGCCGGTACGAGAGGCACGTGGCAGAACCATGAAGTGGGCCCAGAAAGTAGATCAGTGGATACATGTCACCAGGAGAAGGGAGTCAACACTCCATTAACTTCTTGCTTCTCAGGAGTTCATAAGGTAAGAGCTCGAAGGTTGGACATTCGAACTCGCGAAGGTGCGAGAGGCGAGAAGTGATGACATCTAAGCCTAGCCGGTGGTCACACATACAAAGGGTGCTAACAGAGAAGGAGCCAGAACCATTTCACGATCTCAGGTATTGTGGGTTTGAGAAGGAAGAGTCAGGAGTTACGACTCGTGAACTCGTGAGATTGCGAGTTGCCGAAAAGGACCCGTGGATCGTTAAATTTGCAGATTCCAATGGGAATCAAAGGAGCCGATCCAGCTCAAGGGCATATAGAACGATCCTGTGAGTGGATCTCGGCCCGAAGGCCGATAGGTCTGCACCAAGTGGTATTAGAGTCGGATTTCATCTGTAGATTTCAGGTGAACCGAGGAGCAGGAAGAAGACAGAGTACTGAAACTCTGTAGGGATTTGTTTGCAGGTAGGCAACAATCCATAGCCAGTCAGAAGACTGTTGAGGAAGCTGGGAACACTCGATGTTTCAGAGTGACAACAGGTTTTCTAGGAGAGAGGATAGAGACAACAACATGGCTATTGAAGGCCATAGGTATGCTGGAAGGAAGAACCAGGAGCTAGTGAGTAAAGAAGAAATAGATGAAGAGCTCGCTGATATAAGGAGAGAAATAAAAAAACTTGCATTGTGGATGCAGTAGAACGCAAGGATGGATGAACTTGCATTGAAGATACAACAGAAATCCAAGACAAGATGGGTATATGAATGGCCCATGAGGAAGCCAAAGGTAAAATGGTCAGTCAAGGAGTTGATGGCTAGAAGACAACGAAGGCTATTAAAAGGATGGTTGAGGCATGTTGACAACCTCGACGGACTTGAGGAGATGGTTCAGATATGTGAACCAGAGACTGGGAGAATTCTCGGTGAAGAGAATGAAATGGGATCAGCTGAAGATCTCAAGAACTGCCAGGAGGGCAGAGAGGAAATTGTAAATTTCCAGGTGGGCAAGGAGTTGAGATCAGCTGAAGATCTCACGGATTGTCAGGAGGACAGCCAAGGAATTTCACATTGCCAGCTGGGCAATGAAATGAGGTCGCTGCGGGATCTCGAAGACTGCCAGGAGGGAAGTGGAAGCATCTCAAATTTCCAGGTGGGCAGAGATAAGAATACGAGACTGTCTGAAAGTGTCATGGACTCGGAGGTGAGTTCAATTCAGCAAGGGGTGTTGATGAAGATGTGATCGGTTGATCTCATAGTCTGCCAGGGAAGCAGCAGGGAAATCCCAATTTTCCAGGTGAGTAGGGATAAGCATATGAGGCTAATTTAGGGCCTCATAAATTCAAAAGTGAGTTTGGATCAGCAGGTGCAGTTGACAAGGGAGGAAGATCAGAATAGCATTCTGATGATTGGGGGAATTGGAATATTCCTACCACTTAACCCAGGGGAGGCAAAATTATGTGTTGCCGATGATGCAGCAGAAGAAAGGCAGCCAACTGTGACTGTCAGGGAAAAAGAATTGGAGTAGGTGTTAGAAACTGCCCAAGTAGAAGAACAAGAAGATGAGCATTCTAAGGAGTGTCTCAATGCTTTCAGCCAGGAAGTTGTAGCACTGAAGCTGAAAACAGAAGAAGCAAAAGAAGAAGATGAGCATTCCGAGGAATGGCTCAATAATTTCAGTGAGGAACGTGAAAGGACTGTAGCATTGGAGATTGCAGAAGTGGAAGAAGAGGAAGAAGCAGACAACATTAGTTTGGCTGATCTGTATGAAAAAATTGAAGCCCTGGAGAGAAGGGTGATAGTGCAGGGTATGCACATCCAATAGGTGAAGTTGGAAGTAGATGAAGAAGGCATGGGAGATCACATTGATCTACCCAATTGTAGAAATTTTTTGCAGCTGGAGAGACTGCATGAGTAGGGCCAGCCATTGGAGAAGTTGGATGAAGTGATCAACATGATCAGGGAGCTGATGATCCGGTCAGTAGAAACTGTCAGCAAGGAGAGGCTGAGAAGAAGGAAAGAAGCAGCAGCAGCAGCAACAGCAGGGAGATGGAGTATATGAACAACTCCAGAAATTTGTTTGGGATCCAGAAGGATTTCAACAGCTGAGATGGGAAGCTCATGAGTAGGAGCTCAGGAATTTTGTAGTTGAGGAGTATGATGCAGGAGCATATCTCCACGTCAGCCAGCTAGCCAGCCAACCACGTCAGCGGATTTCAAATCGTGCATGCAAGAGAGGCGCAACCTCATTTAAAATTTGAAATGAATGTAATTACATGTTTTAGGCTGTTGAGCCATAAAGTCATGCTTTGCACATGTGTATAAGTAAATAGGCCTTTAATGCTTTGAAGGCTGAGATCTATATCTGATTTGTGGAATAGACAACCCATTCAATGTAATTGAATAGGGTAGTTGAGGTTTGGAGGGAAGAGCACAAAGAGCCCCCTCATGTAAAAGATCAATTTAGATCTCATTTTGGGAATAGTTAGTAGAATGATAGAGCTAGGAGAGCAGAAAAGAGAAGGAGTTGAGACCTTGTTACAGTCCGTGCTCAGAACACCTTTGTAAAGAGACACTTTGATTAATATAAACCAGAGCAGTTTTTCCTGCATATTGTCTGTGTTATGTGAATGTCTATGTGTGTTCAAATTATGCTGTAGATGTATGATAGACATTTGTAGGGAGTTGTTTTGATTTCAGGCTTGAGAGGTTCTTTGTGGTTTCATGCCAGGAGGGCGTGACAGAGTACTACGGTCTCTAAATACCAATGCATAGATGCACTTCTGAACTCCGTGGATTCAGACAAAGACGTGCCAGGTTGGCACAGGAGCTGGAATCATCAACTTAGGAGGAAGACCTCAAGGTTGTTGAACACCTTGGAGGCAGGGCTGTGAAGATGAACACAGTTGCAGATGGAATCTCTGAGGAATTCTGTGAAGCTCTGCTAGGAGGGAATTGAGAAGGTGTAAGGAGTGCACAGAAGACAAAACTGCTAGATGTTCATTGAGAAGATACTGTGCCAAGTGGGCATTGAGTAGGTGTGCAGACAGGCACAAGAAGAGAACTCTATTGAGTTCTGTAATTTGAAGAAGAGTCCAAGAAGAGGGATTTTCGTAGGGTTGCTGAACACCCTGAAACTCTCAGCAAAAGGTTGCTTGAGTAGATGGATAGCTAGAATATCAAAATTCTCCATCTGCAGGAGAAGAAGAAGGACTGAGTCTCTTAGAATCTTGGGTGAGAATAAAATCTCAGGATGGATAGCACTTATGTGCACAGAGATCCTGTAGGGACGCAGGAGTCAGAATCCTTCAAGGATTCGGGCGTGAAGCTCAGGAGGAGTAGTGATTTTAGCGCACAGAGCGTAACTGCAAGGAGTGTTGAAGCCGCAAAACTCTTTGAAGAGTTCATAGTTCTCAAATCTCAGGAGGGACAACATTTTCATATACGTGCGGGAGGACTCAAGTCGAAGAGTTCACAGAGAAGAAAGAAGGCAAAGGTTGAGGCCTTTGAGAAATTGGAATTCTTCCAAGTCTGGGAAGAACGTGCGGAAGCTCGAGAGGAGCAACAGCTGCCATTGGAGCCAGCTAGAGAGATCTGGACCGTTGAGAATATTTCACGTCCAGGAGGCAGTGCAATAGAGAAGCACACAGGAGAAAGGATATGGATCGTCGGATCTTGGTCCAATTACCCGTCAGCCTTTGGATCTGACAGGAGCTGCATGAAGTTTAAACTTCGTGAATAGGAGGGTGAAAGTCCCGAAAGGCATTGGCGCATCGAGATATCGACGTTTGGGATATCAGAGGTCTTGACGACGAGAGGTCAGGACATTATAAGTCCCAAAACAACGAATTTAAATTTGAGCCGTTTGTTTGCGGAAGGACACGTGTCGCAGAATCGTCCGTTTCGGAGATTCGGGCACCGGGACTCACAGAGGTGAGCATCTTGACTTCGCGGGTAGCGAAGTCCCGAAATTGATCTGGGTCATCTATTCATTGAGACACGTGGCAGGGATCAAGGGACCCATCGGTATTTCAGCTACCGGGGTTTCAAGTTGACAAGATTGTGCCACAGGGGGTCGCGAGTAGCGAAGTCCCAAGAAAATATAGGCCATCCATCTGAGAGCGGACACGTATCGCGAGATCACCCGTATCGGGGTTTCGTAGGTTGAGGAGATGAAGGCTTAGCATCCAGATTCACGAAGTCGCGAAGTCCGAGAACTCCAGAAAGGTGGGAAGTTCCATCATGGGACCCACATAGAAGACGTGTCGAAATTTCACCATTTTCGGCATATCGGAGGATAAGGAGTCGAGACTTTCATCCCGAAAGTCCTGAGGCAGCGAGTAGCGAAGTTGTGAAAGAACCTAAGCCATCCATCGGAGGAGGACAGGTGGCAGAGATCGAAAGGATCTCGCGAACTCGGAGGTTCGCAGGGTGAGAGCCCAAGAGTCGGGTGCTCTGAGTCCTGAACTCACGAAAGGCGAAGTCGCGAAGTGCCGAAGCCAGTACAAGAGGCACGTGGCAGAACCACAAAGTGGTATGAGAAAGTAGATCAGTGGATACATGTCACCAGGAGAAGGGAATCAACACTTCATTGACTTCTCACTTCTTGGGAGTTCGTAAGGTAAGAGCTCGAAGGTTGGACATTTGAACTCGCGAAGGTGCGAGAGGCGAGAAGTGATGGCATTTAAGCCTAGCCGGTGGTCACACATACAGAGGGTGCTAACAGAGAAGGAGCCAGAACCATTTCACGATCTTGGGTATCACGGGTTTAAGAAGGAAGAGTCAGGAGTTACGACTCGTGAACTCATGAGATTGCGAGTTGCTGAAAAGGACTTGTGGATCGTTAAATTTGCAGATTCCAATGGGAATCAAAAGAGTTGATCTGACTCAAGGGCATATAGAACGATCCTGTGAGGGGATCTTAGCCCAAAGGCCGATAGGTATGCACCAGGAAGAATGACATGATTGAGTTATAAGGTTTGAGAGTAGCAGACACTTAGGCACATATTTATTGTATTCCTGCTATGACGACTCCACACATCAAAAAATCAGTTTGAAGGTGATTCCATTGGTAGAAGAATCCATAAATTTGAAATTTTCAATGGCGACTCCACTCTCAATGCAGAATCCAGCTTCCAAAACATTATTGGCAACTCCACTAAAGCTTCAAATGTAATTCAAATACTCCATTGGGAAATGAGATCCTTTGGCATAGGTATGAAAAGACGTTATGGAAGAAAATAGGTACTTAAAATTGGATTTTTTCCAAGGCATTTTATTGTTTGTTATAAGTTGCCTCTACTCCCTCCTTGAACATGCCAAACAAATTTTTATTTACCTACTGCACTCTAAAGATAATCATGAGGATCCTACAATTATATATCCTCCTCTTAAATTTGTACATGCATATCCTCACTGTATCATTGATGTTGATAAAAAATTCCCATCTGGGCCATGTGATGACCATAACCAAGTTGATGAGACTCATGGAACCAGGGTTGATATTTCATCTCACGCACTTGACCCAACACCCTCCAAGATTTAGCATAGATACAGACCCTTAAATTTACCCCACATCCTTCATGATTTTCCTCTAAAACACTATGATTACCTGCCTATGTTTGATGGGGAACCTGATACCATCTTAGCTGAAAAACACATCCAAGGGTTTGAGCATTTTATAGATTTGTTTGATATTGACCATGATGATGTTTGTATGAGGGCCTTCTCTCAATCCTTCAAAGGGGACACAAAATAATGGTTTAGACATTTGCAGCTAGATACAATTAGTTCATGGGAGGAATTGAAGACTGTTTTTTTTTTTAAGTTTTGGGGCAAGAAGAAATCTTTGGAGCTACAACTTGCAGAGTTCTATGCTTTGAAATGGTAGAGCAACGAAACTATCTCTATATTCAGTAGAAGGTTTTCCAGTATTTACTACAAATTGCCTGAAGATATTCAACCCACTGAAGCTGCTGCCATGCTCCATTATACAACAACTCTTCATCCAGATTTGTCTTTCCTCCTGATGGAAAGAAGACCTAAGTCCTTACAACAAATGTTTAATGATGCCCAGGATATTCAACACAACATCCAGGCATGTGAACAGATCCAAAAGGAGAGGTTGGATGCTCAAGAACATGAAAGTGAATATGAACAAAAAATAGTTGATTGGAATCCTGAGCATAGAATTGACAATATCATGGGCCCTCTTGAAGTTTCAAATGCTTATGATTGTGCTAAAAATTATATTCCACTTGTTAAAAGAAGTGTTGTTTTAGCTTCTGAGCCATCCCATGATAAGCAGGGGGCTGATTATTTTATATATTATTTTGTAGACAATCGAGAAGATGAGTTTGCAAACTAGTTTGTTGAAGAATAGATTAATGTTCCAAGTCTATTCTTGTTATACGACGTTGCATATGATGTTGATTTTCCTGTATATGACAAATACGAGGATGATCGTAATATTGAAGACTTTCTTTTTCAGCAGTACAATGAGGAGAAAAATATTGTATCAGCTAAAGGGAATTCTCTACTCTTGTGCTTTACTACATTCAAATTCTTGAAAGAGAATTCTCAGATCATTGTTGAGGCAAACAAATTTGTGTTGATGCAAAGTCACACCAAACCGACAAAACAGATTGCCAATATATTGGAACACTCTTCTCAGACGCTTGATGACCCTATTCTTTGTTTTAAGGAAGACCTTGTAGATTCAGAAATACAGTAATTAGTTGAAGACAAAGATGAAAGTGAGCATGTCTAAAAACCCAAAGAGATGGAAAAATGCACCTATGATGATACTGGAAAAAATGAAGAAGGTAACAAAAACTTTCCATTGTGTTTTTCCTCTTTCGAACTGTTGAAACAAAATAGTGTCTCAAATCAAAAAATATACAAGAATGAAGTCGAAAACAAAGAAAGCAGTGGGCTTACAGATAAAATTTCTCTCCCCTTATGCTTTTCTTCCTTTGAATGGTTAAAATAAAATCATGGAGCTTCAGAGAAAACAAGAAGGTCTAACTATATTCATAGTAGCATTGTTTTACATGAAAAGGTTGTCATCATTAAAGAACACCAACTACACTCACATGCATTGCACAATCATTACTTGGAAGGGTATTTCAATCTAGAATTCCAATATGTGCTTAGTCATCAGATTAAAGAAGAAGCTGATCAAGAAATTTTTATCAAAGGTCTTTAACTTTCTCCTAGAACTAATGAAAATGTTCAACAATATTACCAGCAAGACAAGGTATTTCAAGGTTGCCTTTCTTCCCCTGAAAATGATGTAGTGATCCTATTTTTGAGCAGCCTAGATATGGATGAAGATTTTGAAATTTCGCCTATGAAAACTCTGAACAGTGAGGAAAACCTTGTGGAGTAATCTTGCTCTTCTATCTTGATTCTTGACGAGGAATTGTTCTTCCATATGATTCGTGATATCGAGACACATTATATGGGAAAGGTTTACGATCAGAATATACCAATAACAATGGATTACAACGAATCAATGTTTGTACCATATATGAATCTTTTTACACTAGGTGATGTTCCCCAGCCATGGTTGCTTTATGACTCAAGAAATCCCTACTATCAGACTTCTCAACAAATCTGTCAATTTTTTAGAAGTCAACAAATTGAATCACCTAAAAACAAAAATGTAGTGGAAGGAGTGAAACACAATTATTGTTTTACACATATTTTAGAAGATCCATTTGCAATCCTATTGGAAGAAATGAACAAGATAAATGTATTTAATTTTTTTAGATTTGGATTTGTGGATGAATCGCTGAATGAATTATTAGTAAGCTGGATCTGGAGCAAGCTTGTGAAAAGTAAACAAACAGTGGATAAAATTCTTGCATGGTTGCATTAGCATTTTTATTTCACTTGATTGAGTATTCATTTCAGCATTTTAGGGTAGGTAGGAATGTACGAATAAGCTTGTTGGACAAGCATTTTTTATCTTATATTTCCAATATTATGTATAGTTAGTTTCAACAGTATATTCAGTGTTCAGTATCCAATTGAAAACAATGTGCATAGTTTGGACTTCAATAGACACTAGTGATATGGTAGGAGCAGGGTACACGCACATGTTTTGGGATCCGCCTAATGGATCAAGCACCTGGTCTACAAGTTCTTTGCTACCTCATAGGGAGGATAACATCGCCAGTTGTGTAAGTTTTAAACCTGTGAAGTAAAGCAATGCATATAGATTCTTAAGAAAAACAGAATTTAATCAATGGCTCATACACATAGTACACAGAGATTTTATACTGGAAACCCTCAACCGGGAAAACCTTTCGTATATTCATTATATTGAATTTCACCATTCACTATACAATATATATACAATGTTTTTAGGTATTTCTTAGATACCAAAACCGTAATCCCTTAAACCGGGATTAATTTAGTAAATCGTTAAAAATAGCAAAATCCACTAAAAATAGAAAAAACCGCCCAAACGCAGACACAATTGTCATATCTGACGCACCCACACACACACATGAAAAGAATATAACACATACCCAACAAGTTGGAGCCTATGTTATCACCATAACAATTTTCAGACAAGATCCAAGTCTCGGGAATTTAGCAAGAGCTACATCATCGCGAAAGCTTGATAGCTTGGAGAATTGATAATTTAGAGGATCGAGACATATCTGGCGGCGTATGGACGAATATAGCAGAGGTGAAAAAGGTATAACTCTATAGACCGTCAATTATAAAATGACATATCAATGACTGGAGCACATATCAGGAGATGAACTTGCATGAGACTTAACAATGTAAAGGTGGACCGGGGAAAACCACTATGGTTTTTAAAATGGATGCGCCATGCCTCTAGAGATACATCGGGGTGAAAGGTGGGTTGCCCAAAACCACTTTCGCCAAAGCCCCAATGTCACGTGTCTAATATGTCAAATCAACCAGTCATGGGGTGGGTGACGACTGGTCAGAATCACCTTGTTTCACTCATTCGGTACTTCACAACCATATGATGTTAGGTGAATGCCGCCATATAACGAACTTGAAAGATAATCATTTGAAATGGATTAGCCAAGCATGGTAAACCAACGTACCTGTCAGTGATTCATGATTGGAACTCTATAACTATCGATTCTCAAGTATGGAGGCATCATCTCATCCATAAATGAAGTAGTCTCCAATTTGCTCGACTCTCTGATTTATGTAGTAACATTTCGGTGTCCACGAAATTGGGATACATGGACAAAGCTATATCCAGTGAAATCGGTCATTCGAGCAACATGGCAGATTTACCTACGAGTAAGAAGGAAAGGGTAATTGCACGTATATTAGTGACTAAATTACACACAGAACCCGCTATAGACTCAGAATTGGAAGTTAGGATAAATCCCATCATGAAATACCTAATCATCAACCAACCAACTGTAAAAAATAAACGGACAAAATGACAAAAGACAAAAAACGTGCCTGAAACGGATGAAAGCATTGAGGAGAATCAACTGACTTAGTTGGTCAATCTAAAGAACGAGATCGTTGAGCTAAAATAAATTCTTAGACTGGAATAAGTACATCTCAACATGTTTTGGACAGATGGCGGTCGAAGAAAGGGGCGCCTAGATATGATAGACCTGTTCCTAACAGTCCCTTTAATATAGGATAACTATGATTATAAATCATTCCTTTTTGTAACTTATCTTTGTTTTTAGAATTATGGGGAAGTTTGAGCGTTTTGAATTCCACGAGAAATTTCTCTATATATGTATTATCTCAAGGATATAGAATGGATGGAGAAAAGAGGAGCCTGCCCTTTGTGTAGGAAGACCTTTGTAAATTTTTGGGACTAGAATGAATAAATAAATGTAGAAGCAGATTTTGGATTGTTTATGAAAATATTCTAACTGGCGATGATATGAGTCTTGTTTTCCCTTCATAGTATGTGTTTCCTGTGATCTTTTATTCCATATACATTTTCTTTTGTTTAAATTGGAGAGTTTAAAAGCCCAGAATTCATCATTTGATGCTCTTGGCTTAGCAATTTAGACTATGTTCATCTCTTCCGAACTACTTTAGAATTCATTCCTATAATGCTCTGATGTAGTTATGTGTTTCCTTTTCCTCTGATGCCATGCAAAGTTTTCAGATATAAACTCAAACTCACTACTTGATTTAGCCTTTTCCTCTTGATAGTTCCCAGTTTTGACAATGCAATTGTTTATTCTAGACTCCATGGCCCAAATGTCATCTTCATTCCTCTAGTCATTTTATTAAAAACCTCCAACACAAACCAAATCTAGCCACTAATTCCTAAACAAATATCAAGTGACATGAGAGAGCCCTCTCTGAGTTGTGCAGGCTAGTGCCTCAACTCTAAAGATGGTTGAAACAGTTACCTCTGTCGTTTGTCTATTCAGTCGGACAAAATTTACAGAGTGCTAATTGGTGTATGAGGCCACAACCCAGACACTAGTTAAGGGTCTGGTGTAGGTACAATTGGTACTAGAAAAAATACCAACTAAGGCACTGTACAATCTTAAAGTCAGTGTTGTGCAGAAATGAAATCACACGCAAGGATAGATGTGACAACATTACATGATGCTGAGAATGGAAAGGATTCCCTGGAACTGGTAGTCGAGCGGATGAAGATATAAACAAAAGAGGAGAGAGAACTTGTGGATAAGCTAGAACATGGATTAACATCGGTTTATGCTCGCATCCCAGACAACGTGCAAGAACTAGAAAAAGTGTAGAGGAGAAGATCAACCTGATATCACAGACAATTGAACAATACAAGAAAGATATCGAGGATCTCAAGGAGAGGATTAACCTTACGACTCCTCCTAAGGTTTGAGAGTAGAGGAAACAAGAAGATGCACTCCAAATAGCTGATATGGAGAAACAAGTAAGAGCAATAGACGAATTGTTTGATAGAGCCGCGCAACTCTCGACAGTGTTGGAATGGGACGAGAAGGCCCAACAGTGGGACCAAGAAGAGGAGACAATCAACACAGCCTTACAAGAGCTCAAACAAAGGCATAAAACAATGAGCATCACAGAGTGCTTGAAGGGAACTCAAGACATGAAGAAGTTGCAGATAGATTTGAAAGTAGTGTAGCGTCAGATGCAGTTGTCATATCTGACGCACCCACACACACACATGAAAAGAATATAACACATACCCAACAAGTTGGAGCCTATGTTATCACCATAACAATTTTCAGACAAGATCCAAGTCTTAGGAATTTAGCAAGAGCTACATCATCGCGGAAGCTTGATATCTTGGAGAATTGATAATTTAGAGGATCAAGACATATCCGGTGGCATATGGATGAATATAGCAGAGGTGCAAAAGGTATAACTCGACAGACTGTCAATTATAAAATGACCTAGATCAACAGTTGGAGCACATATCGAGAAGTGAACTTGCACGAGAATTAACCATGTAAAGGCAGACTGGGGAAAACCACTATGGTTTTTAAAATGGATGCGCGGCGCCTCCAGAGATACATCAGGGCGAAAGGCGGGTTGCCTGAAACCACTTTCACCAAAGCCCCAATGTAATGTGTCCAATATATCAAATCAACTAGTTGTGGGGTGGATGACGACTGGTCAGAATCACCCTGTTTCACTCATTCGGTACTTCACAACCATATGATGTCAGGTGAACGCCGCCATATAATGAAATTGAAAGCTAATCATTTGAAATGGATTAGGCAAGTGTGGTAAACCAATGTACCTATCGGTGAATCTGTCAGTATTTCATGATTGGAACTCTATAACTACCAATTCTCAAGTATGGAGGCATCATCTCATCCATAAATGAAGTAGTATCCAATTTTCTCAACTCTCTGATTTTTGTAGTAACATTTTGGTGTCCATGAAATTGGGATACATGGACAAAGCTATATCTGAAACTGGTCGTTCGGGCAACATGGCAGATTTAACTACGAGTAAGAAGGAAAGGGTAATTGCGCGTATATTAGTGACTAAATTCCACACAGAACTCGCTATAGACTCAGAATTGGAAATTAGACTAAATCCCATCATGAAATACCTAATCATCAATAGGCCAACTGTAAAAATGAAATGGAGCAAACGACAGAAGACAAAAAACATGCCCGAAACGACTGAAAGCATTGAAGAGAATCAACCGACCTAGTTGGTCACTCTAAAGAAGGAGATTGTTGAGATGAAATAAATTCTTAGACTGGAATAAGTACATCTCAGCATGTTTTGGACAGATGGCAGTCGAAGAAAGGGGGGGCCAGATATGACAGACCTGTTCCTAACGGTCCCTTTAATATAGGATAATTGTTATTATAAATCATTCCTTTTTGTAACTTATCTCTATTTTTAGAATTATGGGGAAGTCTAAGCATTTTGAATTCCACAATAAATTTATCTATATATGTATTATCTCGAGGATATAGAATGGATGGATAAAAGAGGAGCCTGCCCTCTATGCAGGAAGACCTTTGTAAAGTTTTGGGGTTAGAATGAATAAATAAATGTAGAAGCGGATTTTGGATTGTTTATGAAAATATTCTAACTGGTGGTGATACAAGTCTTGTTTTCCCTTCATAGTATGTGTTTCCTATGATATTTTATTCCATATACATTTTCTTCTGTTTAAATTAGAGAGTTTAAAAGCCCAGAATTCATCATTTGATGCTCTTGGCTTAGCAATTTAGACTATGTTCATCTCTTCTGAACTACTTCAGAATTCATTCCTATAATGCTTTGATGTAGTTATGTGTTTCCTTTTCCTTTCATGCCATGCAAATTTTTCATATATAAACTCAAACTCACTACCTGATCTAGCCTTTTCCTCTTGATAGTTCCCAGGTTTGACAATGCAATTGTTTATTCTAGACTCCATGGCCCAAATGTCATCTTCATTCCTCCAATCATTTTATTAAAAACCCCCAACAAAAACCAAATCTAGCCACTGATTCCTAAAGAAATATCAAGTGACACGAGAGAGCCCTCTCTGAGTTGAGAAGGCTAGTGCCTCAACTCTAATGATGGTTGAAACAGTTACCTATGTCGTTGGTCTATTCAACTGGACAAAATTTACAGAGTGCTAATAGGTGGACGAGGCCACAACCCAGACACTAGTTAAGGGTCTGGTGTAGGTACAGTTGGTACTAGAAAAAATACCAACCAAGGCACTGTACAAACTTAAATTCAGTGTTGTGCAGGAAGTGCAATCGCACACAAGGACAAATGTGACAGAATTACAGGATGCTAATAATGGCAGGGATTCCTTGGAACTAGTAGTCAAGCAAATGAAGATATAAACAAAAGAGGAGAGAGAACGTGTGGATAAGCTAGAACAGGGATCAACATCAGTTTATGCTTGCATCCCAACAACGCACAATCACTAGAGAAAAGTGTAGAGGAGAAGATCAACCTGATATCACAGACAATTGAACAATACAAGCAAGATATTGAGGATCTCAAGAGAGGCTTAACCCTACGACTCCTCTTGAGGTTTGAGATTAGAGGAAATAAGAATTTGCACTCCAAATAGCTGATATGGAGAAATAAGTAAGAGCAATAGACGAATTTTTTGACAGAGCCGCGCAACTATGGACAGTGTTGGAATGGGACGAGAAGGTCCAACAATGGGAACAAGAAGAGGAGACAATCATCATAGCCATACAAGAGCTCAAACAAAGGCATAAAACAATGAGCATCATAGAGTGCTTTAAGGGAACTCAAGACATGAAGAAGTTGTAGACAGATTTGAAAGCAACGCAGATGTAGAAGTAAGAGAGATAAGCAGAGTTGGAGCCCCTCCAAGAACAAACAACATAGATGATCATGCAGTTGGAGGAAGAAAAGAAATGTAGAGCACAGGCACAAGCAAAGAGAACAACATTGATGTAGGAGGATATAACATCGCAGACAGTGGAGGCGCTGACAAACAAAGTTGTCCAAATGAAGGGAAGAGGAAAGGAACTAGCAGAAAAGTTCCTTAGCTTGGATAGGGTAGTGCAGGGAGCATACACAACCTGAGTGGCTTGGGATGAGCCACATGTTAGTGTTGGGGGCCTATTGGGCATATGCCTATTTTGAGGAAAGATCTAATTTTTTAAGGAAAGGCCCAATTTTGGAGAAGAACAACTAGCAGAAAAAGCAACACGTGTGAGGAAAAGAAACATGCAAGAGGAGAAACATGCAAGGCGCAGATGCAATTAGAACTAACCATGTTAGGGTTAGGGTTTTGGACAAAGAATTATAATGGCTATAATCCTATAAATTAGTATAAATAAGAGCCTAGGAGGTCTAGGTTAAGGTTGTTGAAGAGTTAGTCAATTCGATGCTATTGAGAAGTGAGAGACCATCAATTGTAATAAGGTTGTAGAAGAGTCAACTAGGCCAGATTTTGACGGTTAGAGCACAAGATGAGGAGCCTGGTGTGGTCTAGTCTGCCTCATAGAAGGTCTTGAACCTATTTATTCTTGTAAGTAAAAATATGCAATGCGTGCAATGCCCTATTTTGCAACATACATAATAAAAGAGCAAAGAATCCAAATCTTTGTGGATGTAGCCTAGGAGGGGGTGAACCACAATAAAACCTGTGGCATATGAGATGTTTAATGCATGGTTACTTTCTGTCAATGATTGAGCATCTTTACCTTCTGTCAATGAGTGATTTATGAATGAATGGTTAAGCTAAATAGTTTAGAATGCATGCATGGCCCAAAAGATGAATGAATCCTAGAAAGTATGAATGGATAATATGCTTAATTTATGAAGAAGGTAGAATACACTCCCATATCCCCACTCATTCCTAGACTACAAGCACTTGATCATTGCAGTCACCCATAAATCTATCTCGGGTGAGAATGCGTAGTGCACTTTGTGCGTTGTGTTGACTTCTGTTTTACCAAGAGGGATGATAGTTTTAGAGGGTTTTGCTGGAAACCTATTTAGATTTGAACCTGGGTCAGACCAAGAGTACAAAGGGAGATATTAAACCCAATAGATTCATACAAGGTGCAGGATGAACATGTAACAGGACAGTTTGTGCAACAACCACAATGTAGAAATGCGCAACAATTTGCAGCCTAACCACAATATAGTAATGCGTAGTAGTTTGCAGCACAACCACAGTATAATGCACAACAATTTCAAGGGAAACAATAGTATAGCCCTGCACAACAGTGCACAACACCACCGCAGTACAATAACGCATAGGAATAGTATAATCAGGGACATCAGTATAATACACTGTGCAAAGATAATCAAGGAAATAGAGGAGGAGGCCATGGTGGAAGAGGATTTGGAGGTGGAAGAGGCCCAGTTGTATACCACACTGTCAAAAACCTAGACACTATGCAAGATATTGTCCACAACCACCAACGATATGTATGTA
>ML783331.1:101530-146288 GCA_009831015.1 Picea engelmannii | reverse complement strand
CCAGTAAGTTTCCCACCAATGTTTGACATGAGGGAGAGCTTTAAGGAGTGCGAAGGTGATATTTTCTTTGTCGGAAAAATTGTGAACAGAGAAATAACCTTCTAGCAGAGTTAACCATTTTTCTAGGGCTTTTGCATCTATCTATCCTTCAAATACAGGAATATCAAAATTAACTTGTACCTTGAAAGGCAAGGTGCCTCCAAAGTGGCTACTTGATGAAGATGCGCCTGATGCTATCGGCAAGCGTTTAAGGATGTGGGAAAAATTCTCCATCATTTTGTCCCTCTGTCGTGTGAGAGCTTTCTCAAGCAACAGATTGATAGGATCGTCTTCTCCGTCGATTTTCTTTTCTTCTGCCATTGATGGTTTCTTGGGTGTGCGAGAGAGATTGTCTTCAAGAGAGACAAGCTCGAGACCAAAATTTCTATACTCGGACCTCGTCGGGGACATGAACTGAAAAAAACAATCAAGAGCAGCTTGCTCTGATACCACTGATCCGGATTATTTTCGGCACGAAATGAGAGCGGAGATATAATAAAGAAATGCACAGAGATATTGCAGACATTCAATAATATAACAGAAATGTATCAGAGATGCAACCATAAACATAGATATACAGTAATACACAATTTCTATTAATTAGAGAAATGTACAAAGATTGTAAAAATACAGAGTGAAAGACTCGCTAGAATGGTGGCAGCTTATCTCTGAGAAGAGATGTGACGGCTACTCGCATTCGCAAGAAGATGGTTACAATGAGGCTCTGAAGGCCTTTTTACAATAAACGGGAATGCCAAAAGTCCTATACATCCAAAAACCTAACCCTAGGAGATGAAGCGCCAAAAGTCATGTAGGCCCC
Source organism: Picea engelmannii (assembly GCA_009831015.1). Lineage (NCBI taxonomy): Eukaryota > Viridiplantae > Streptophyta > Pinopsida > Pinales > Pinaceae > Picea > Picea engelmannii. The sequence continues at coordinate 145,429 of ML783331.1, read as the reverse complement.
GTTTGGGTAAGTGAGTATATCAACTTCCCAGGGTCGTAACTTTTGCGTACGATCTCCGTTTTAGGCGTGTGATAGCTCGTTGGAAAGGTATTTTTGAGGAGATTCATTTTGGGGGCTCAATCATGCCTTCAAATATCATTGAGAACCTCTATCTCGAAAAACCTTCATTTGGACCCTCAAAATGGCCTCAGAAGTTAAAACCTGCTAAAAATAGTAAATTGCCAAAATGGCTAGAAAACTGTTTTGAGCCATTTGGAAAAGGTGGGTGGCCACCGATATCCACTTGGATCACTAGACCAATCATAATGTACAATGGATTGTTGTAGAAAACATAGAAGAGGATGAAAATAAAATTCACATAGTTACTACAGGTGGAACCAAGACAGGAGAAGATGCAGAAAAGAAGGATCAATATCAATACTAGTGGGTCAAAAAGAATATGGTGCCTAAACAAAAGTTTGATGCGTGTAAAGAAAATGAGATATTCAAGGAGGCTGGGTAGGAGATTGCAAAGGAAAATATTGCCTCCACTTCAGGGACAAATCCAGTTGATGAGATACCAATATATGACATGCCTCCACTATTCGATCAAACCAACAAAGAGAAAACTTCAGAACAAGTAAGTAACTTAAGAAATTTTTTGGGAGCCTGTGTCAAATTGTTGAATGATAAAAAATATTTACAAGTACTGTAGAATTTGTTATATAAATTTAACCCTGGGGAACAAGGGGTAAAAATAATAAATTAGGTCAGGAAGAAGATAAGAACAAGTAAAAATTTCAGATTGAATGCTAACATAGAAGATTTCAACATGGGAGATATCATACTAGACTTAGGCTCCGAAGTCAATGTTCTACCAAACAAGACATTGAAATCCATGGGAGAACCTCAACTAGGATACTCACCCATTCAGTTGAAACTATCCAATCAGTAGAAAGTGGTACCAATTGGAAGGTTAAAGGGGATTCAATTAGATTTAGATGGTGTGCACACCACGACATATTTTGAAGTCATTCAAATAGTGGACAACACTTCACCATATTCAACACTATTGGGTCTGGATTGGGCCTTTGACAACCAGGCTATTATTTAATTGAAGATAATAAAAATGATCTTTGAATTGGGATAATACAGAGTGATTTCACCATTAGATCCCTTAGAACGAGGAAGGTATGTAGAACCTATAGATAATATCTTGACAGAATATGTGAATCAACTTTATAGAAGTATCGTGCACGAAGAAGATTACATCAACCCAACTGCAAATGGCATACTCAGTTGGATAAGTATTAGTTCTTGTGCTTCAGAATTTGACACAGGACTGGAAAACTGACAACAATGATTACATGAGTTATCTACCAAAAGATGTTCTAGAATGACATGCGTGCTAAGATGGGTTGGTACAGAGGTAAGAGAACCTCCTACTTTCTATGGGTTGAATGACTTAGAAGAATTCTTAATGAAGTTTGAGGTAGAAGTCATGGAAAGTTAGAGATCACTTGCATTGGATATTTCTTTAAAAGATAAACCTGTAATATGGTGGGGTACACACAAGGAAAAGATCAAAAATTGGTTTAAGTGCAAAAGGCTACTGTGCATCAGATTCGGCGTAGAAAAGGAGCATAGATATGAGGAGAAATATGATGGATTGAGGAGAAATACGATGGATAGATATAAGAAAATTCAGATAGATGTATGGTTAAGTGTACATTGATACCACCCAAAGAATGGCCACACCAGTTCATTCAAACATTAGAATGGATCCCAAGAAACCGGTATACAAAATTGGAACAACACAAAGAAACTACGAATTGGGAAGAAATGCAACAGAGTTTTGTAATTACATTTTCTTTTAAACATGAGATTCCAGAAATAGATACAATGCTGAAGATGGTAAGTGATAAGATCTTTGAAGAACATAATTTGAAATAATACCAACATATCAGAAGCAGGCTAGATAGACAGTTAAACAATTTCTACATTGTTATCACATCACAGAAGAAGAAGACCCAACAAAAGATAATCCATGCAATATACAGATCCCAGAAGTGGAAGGTCTAAGGGAAGTAGAACGTCCAAAGACAGATTCAAAATATTATGTTTCACCTTTGAAGATCAAGAAGGTAAATATTGGAACTGCAAAAAACCCTAAGATGGCCAGTATTGGAGACTATTGGGATCATCAGACAGTAGAAAGGAGCACAAATTTACTGCGCAAATACAATGACTTGTTCCCAACAACATTTTCAGAGGTGAATGTCTTAGTAGGGGAACTAGGAGAGATGAAGATCCTTTTAAAACTAGATTCCAGACCAGTAAGACAGAGACCCTAAAGAATGAATCCAATGTACAAGGAGAAAGTAAAGGCATAAATTGACAAGATGTTAGAAGCCAGTGTCATAGAACTTGTGGAAGAATCATATTGGACCAGCCCTATACTGGTGCAGGAAAAGAAGCAAGGAGGAATTATGATCTGTGTGGATTTAAGGAAATTGAATGATGCTTTCTTACATGGTCCATTTCCTACCCCATTTACAGATGAAGTGTTGGAAAATGTTGGAGTTCAAGAAGCTTATTCTTTTATAGATGGAATTTTAGGGTATCATCAGATCATGATTATGCCAAAAGACAGGCATAAGAAAAAAAATGCAACATAATGGGGATCATTTCAATATATAATGATGTCATTTGTATTGAAGAATGCACCAGCCATTTTTTCAAGGGTTGTAATAGCAACTTTCAAGAACTTCATTCATACGTTTTTGGAAGTGTACTTGGACAATTGGAAAATATTTAGTTTATTGAAGGATCATGTGGAAGTCTCAAGGATGATGTTAGATAGATGCAAAAAATGTCAGGTTTTATTGAATATCAAGAAGTAAATTTTCAACGCACCTTTTGGCATTTTATTAGGACATGTGGTGTGTAAACATGGTTTGTTGGTGGATCCTGCCAAAATTGTTGTGATAGTTAACTTACCTCCACCAAAGCCAGTGTGCTAGTTAAAAAGTACACTTGGTCATACATGATATTACAGGAAGTTCACAAGAGGATATGCACAGATTACTGTGTCGATGGAGAAGTTGTTGAAGAAGGATACTAAGTACTAGTGGAATGATGAATTCCAACAGAGTTTGGATATCTTGAAGGAAAATATGGTCACTATGCCAATTCAGGTGTTCTAGATTGGACAAAATAATTTCATGTGCATGTAGATGCATCTGCAATAGCATTAGGAGCAGTACTTACACAGCCCAAAGAAGGTGATATAGATCACCCTATTGTATTCTCAAGCAGAAATTTATCATATTCAAAACAAAACTACAATAATACAGAAAGGGAAGGATTAGATATGGTTTATGCTTTGCAGAAATACAAACATTAATTTCTAGGACAACACTTCAACATGTTTACATATCATTATTCTCTGAGATATTTAGTCAATAAGGTAGTGTTGGGGGGAATGATATGTAGATGTCTACTTTTGTTCCAAAAATTTGATTTTGAAGCTGCGATGAATCCTGGAAGATTGAATGTAGGACCAAACCATTTGTCCAGAATCACTAATAGAGAAGAACCAATCAGTTTGAAAGATAATTTTCCTGATGCTCAAATATTTTCAGTACAGGTTGCCAATGAGTATTTCTTTGACATTATTGAGTTTTTGAGTACAAGAGTTTCACCAAGAGAATTTACTACTGCATAGAAGAAGAATTTGTTAAGAGTTTCATATTATCAATTGATTGGAGATCATTTATACAATCTTGGAGCAGATAACATCCTAAGAAGATGTGTGATGGAGCATGAAAGGCCCATTATATTGGTAGAGGCGCATGAAGGAATTGCATGAGGCCACTATGTAGGAAAACCTAACGCACAGAAGGTATTTCATGGAAGATTATGGTGGTTGAAAATTCATAAATATGAAAAGGAATACTGCCAGAATTGTGATGTCTTCCAAAGAGTTGGAAATCCATCCAGGAGGGATGAGATGCCATTTAAACCTTAGGTTACTTTGCAAGTGTTTGACAAGTGGGAAGTAGATTTTCTTGGACCCATTAACCCACTAGCCAGAAGATCAGATGCAAGGTATATTATTAGAACGGCATAATACTTAACCCGATGGGTTGAGTTAGAAACAATGAAGGATTGCAGCACAGAGACAACAACATGCTTCTTATTTGAATCAGTAGTGACAAGGTTTGTATGCCCGAGAATATTGATGAGTGACTAGGGGACTCACTTCATCAACATTACAATTGAGGCCATGTTGGAAGAGTTTCAGATACATCATCAGAATATTACTCTTATCATCCTTAGGAAAATGGAGCATTGGAAGCCTTAAAAAATATTTTGAAGAATGCTTTGACAAATATTTTTAACGTGAACATAGATGACTGGGACTTGAAGGTACCAACAATACTTTGGGCTTATAGAAATACATGCAAGAAAATAACAGGGCAAACACCCTTCCAATTAGTGTATGGATATGAAGCAGTAGTTCCCCTAGATTATTTGATGCCAAGTCTGTGGATAGCAACAATTATGGATATGACAGAAAGAGGCGCAAGACAGGAAATATTGGCCCAATTGATGGAATTGGAAGTGGATAGAATCATCACAGGTTTCCATTAGGAGGTTCAAAAAGCCAAGGATAAAGCATGGCATGACAAACATATCAAGAAGAAGAATTTTAAGGAAGGAGATCTAGTTCTCCTTTATGAAAATAAGTACTTGCAGCACCCAGGAAAGCTCATAATGCATTGGCTAAGGCCATATCAAATAAATTTTGACACAGATAGAGGTGTCGTATAGTTGCAAGACGTAGCAGGAAAGGAAGTTCAAGGAATGGTGAATGGTAGTAGACTGAAACTATATAGGGACAATCGACCCACTAATTCTCAGTAGTTGCAAAACAACAAGTAGACTTGTACATATTGTAAATAGTAGGAGTTAAAATATTAAAAAGAAAGACAAGAATAAAAAAATGAAGAAAAATCCAAAAAGAAGCAGTTAAGAGGAATAAGTGATAGACAGATAATTAAAGATGACAATGTGCAATAGACATAAAGTCAGGAAGATGAGAAATGAAGATACTTCGTGAAGGAAGGACCAGTGTGCCAGAGATGTAACACAGTGGCAAATTACAGTGCATCAGAAAAGTGAAACAATCGGGAAACGAAAAACCGGTCACTGGAAAAAAAAAAGGCATGAAAATTATGAAGAATGCATAGTAAGCTTTTGAACATTTATGACAGTTAATGAGGCATGCTCGAGAAGATTTGGAGCATTAATGAAAACTCTTTACAAAGTAGGGTTAGACAAGCTTCATTACAAATTTGAGCAAATGCATATCTAATCATCGAGAAGTGAAGAACACCTAGACGAGTAGCCGTTGAACAGAGAGATCTCAAACGTAAACCCACCGAGATTCTAGCATGATGGCCCCACCAAAATTTGGAGCACCAAGCCAAATGTCGTGAAGAAGCCATAGAAACAACAGAGAATTGCCATAGAAGATAATAGAGGCTGAAAACCCTGCACAAACGGAGGGAGTGGTGGATGTTGATTCCATTACCTCCACAGAACCAGTAATCCCCACATTGATGGAAGAACAAACCGAACAGATGCAGGTTGATCCATTTAGCACAGGGGTAGAGCCAAATCTGACGCAAGAAATAGTTCATCCCACAAAGCCAATAGACAAAGTGAGGACGGAGTTCGACAAGCCAAAGGATCAACCTAGCATAGAACAGAGCCAACACACACAAATACCAGTTGAGGAAGTTACAACGTAGAAGGAATATGGAGGAGAGGAACATGAGGCATATCACACATATCAGGAAGCAGGGCCTTTCGATGAGCCACAAAAGGGGAAGGGTAAATAGTAGGTCCAAATATCCTCGCACAGGAAGCCATAAGTAAATATTGTGTTATCACATGTACTGGAAGGGGTAACAGTTGTCACAAATTTACTTGGGTGCCCAGACATATTGAGATATTCAGTTCATGATGTCAGGGACATGGAAAAACTCTTAGAGTTCACGCAATAGGTTTACTTGGAAATTAGGGGCATCAATGAAAAGGGAGTTCCCATCATGGAACCAAAGAAATGGATACAAATGTTGTACAACATATGCATCATGAACCTATTGGAGATCCCCCACTTTGACAGGGGCAAGGAGGTGACCAACTGCATCAAGCAGTTGCTAGTAGTCATGCATGGAGGCATTTTATGGTTGGATACACAGGTATCTATCGATGTGGATTTGATAGCGAAAATAATAGGATTGCCAACCAACAAAGAACAACCCACACAATACCTTGATGATAAAACCAAGGAGAAGGAATTGGTAGAGGATATGAAACAAATGTATGGAACAAAGAGAGGATCCAGGGGAATCATCATAAATCATATAAGTGAACCTGTGGCAAGAATAACCACAAAACCGATAGCCTGAAAACTACTTAGAAAATGTCACAAGGAGGAAGTGTCAACAAGTGTCATAGTTGTAGTTGTGCAGTGTGCAAAGGGAACTGTCCTAAGTTGGATCCCATATTTGTTGAACTCATTTTTGGATGACTGCAAAGACATGTAGGATGTAGGAATGAAGTTCCATTAGTCCTAGATCATTATTCTGATAGCATTACTGGGTTGGAAGCACCCCAAGTACACTATGTTTCTGCAAAGACCTAAAAGGTGACGCACAACGTAATACGAGTCATTATGGTACAAAATTGTTGCAAAAGATAGATACGGAAATACCAACATGTTCAAGACATACCTTGAAGAAATCCAGGAGAAGGTCACAAAGACTTGGACGATCCCACCAGAGGTGGTGGAACAGTACAAGATAGTCACCAATTTTAAAGCCTTGTGACACAACATGTGGATTCAGGCGAAGAGGGATCCAACAAAAGAGTGGTTGCAAATGAGGTATTGCACCACAATATAAGAAGTCGAGTAGGTGATGAAAGATTGCCAAGAAGAATGGAATATTCTATTTGAGTAAGCAAAGGATATGCAACCAAACAAAGACAAACAATTGGTAGCAACAAGTTCATCCCAAACAAAAATTACCCCATCTCATAATACAAGGAGCACAGTACAGAGTAAGAATCCAATAGGGGGAAGTGAAACAACAAAGAAGAATCATATCCCCAATCCGGCCACAAAACAAAAGGACCATGCAACTAATATAAATGGCTCAGCACATAAGAAGGACAATATATTTGCGCATGAGGGACAAGTAGGAGGGGACATACTGGAGGCCCCAGGAACAATACAACCAACATAGTCAAGGAAACCAAAGAGGCCAGTTATACAAATAGGTGGGGTGCACAAGAATATGAAAGAGCATAAGGAGGTCCCCAAATACACTATAACCAAGGATGATGCAAAACTAGTCGTGGAGAAAGTTCAAGACCATGTAGCCAAAGAATATGAGGAGGTAGAGAAACAAAGGGAGAGAATAATGCAAGAACTTACAGATGTCACACATGTACTTGAGAAGATTCTCTCGACTAAGGAGGAAAAGGACGAGACAACACAACAACAAACAATCTAGATCACAACAACGACTAGTGGAACCTTCAACATCACCAAGGAGATGTTGCGAGTAAATGAAGACATGGCGCAGACAAAAATGAAAGATGTCAAGCAACTGGAGTTGGTATTGGAAGGGATACCAAAAAAGGCCCTATATAAACTATAGGTAAGTGTGGTGCATGAAGTACATTCTAGGGAAAGGATGGAAGAAACATACATGGAGGTAACCAAGGAAGCTAAGGAAGTATTGGAGATAGTTCTTACAGAGGTAAGACTGGAACAAGCAGAAGAAAAAAAATGCATAGAGAGACTGGAGCAAAGAATTGAAGAAGTCTTCTAGACAAGTCCAGAGATCGCATTATCAGGGGAAATCAATGTAGACAAGATGTTACAGAGGATCACATAGGCGATGGATGGATATAAGAAAGAGATAAGGGAATTGGTGGCAAATATAACACCAACCACACCTATAGAGGTTAGGTCTGAAAGGGAGGAGAAATCCATAGAACAAACAACTCATATTGCATTGGAAGTCAAGGAGATAGCAAAACTATATGAAAGGATGGCGCAGTTTTGGACAAGCTTAGCAAAAGATAAAAAGATCTAGCAACTAGAGTAGAAACAAGAGAAACTGAACATTGTAGTATAGGACCTCAAGCAGAGGCAGAAGAACATGGCCATATCCATGAGACTCAGGTCCACATATTAGCTAAAAAACATGCAGGCATAAGTAAAGGTTGCACAAGAAGAGAAAGAAGCAAGACAGGCTTAGCTGGAGTCCCTACAAGAGAAAGCAGAGCAGATGATAACAACGCTGGAAACAAAGAAAGTCAACATGTAACAAGAACACATAGACAACACACAAATGATAAAGGATCATGTTACAACGCAGGTCATGGAGACCCTTACAGAAAATAATATGTAGACCAAGAATAAAGTGATGTAGTTTTCAGAGAAGTTTCATGCACTGGAAGTAGCATTTTAGAAGGTGAACTAAGTGGCTCAGGATGAACCACATGTTAGAATTTGGGGCCTATTGGAGTAGGTATTTTTGGGAGAAAAACACAACAAAAAAGGTAGAAGGAGAGCGCGTACCATATTTTGAGGAAAGCCAGCGCGTGCAACGGGATTTGTGAAAACCCGACACATATGTGGACAAACCTAGCCATGTTAGGGTTAGGGTTTTGGAATCAGAAGATCCTAGGGTTAGGGTTTTAACCCATTTTTGTAATATAAATAGAAGAGGTCTAAGTTAGATTGAGGTATGGAGGAAAATATATCTAATCTTGAGTAAGAATTTGAGTCTGAGTCTATTTTTGGTATGAAGAACCTTTTTGGAGTTGAAGTCTGTTTTGAGAGCTATGGAGCTCAGATGGAGTTAATTTGGAGATTTAGATGAGGGTCAGGTCGCAATCTATGGATCTTGGTGCAACCCTAGTCCGCCTCACTACTCTCTATTATCCTATGATGTAATGCACCACCTTTTGATGAATAAGAAAGAAGCATAAGATCTTTGTGGACATATCCCTAGGGGGATGAACCACGGTAAAACTTGGTGTTTCCATGTGTCTGAATGTTTTTACTATTTCTGCAATTATGGTTGAATGATTAGATAAATGAATGAATGGTTTTTATTACAACACGCACTAGAATATAAAGGCAGAATAAATTTTATGAATGAATGAGTTAATGGATATAATGAATACTGTAGTGAAATGTATGGTTAAGTAGTAGCAGTAGTAAAAAGAACATCCCCCAACCCCTTCCATGATTGCATACATTTGTGTACTGTAGTCCCCCATAATCCATCTCGGGTGAGATTGCATTGTGCACTATGTGGGCGGTGCAGCCTTTTGGTTTACCAGAAGGGCCGATGGTGAAAAGGGTTTTGTTGGAGAACTAAAGTAGAACTCGGGTCAACCCATAAGTCCAACAATGGGACATGACCTTTGGAGGCTTCACACACCCTCTTGGGGCATGACATCACCACACATGTGACCTAGGAGGGAATTATTATGGTGTATTAATATGATTTTTTTATTGTTAGAGGCTAATTGAGGGGTAAAATCCACTTGTATCATAGATTATTGTTGTTTTACATCATCATGTGGACTTATGTGCTAGGGTTTCCTCACATAAATGAGGCTAGCACTCATTTGGATAAAACACATCTCACTCACTTGTGATATCACTACTACTTGTCTTCTTCTCTCTTATTTTCTCTTTGGATGTCTTATGTGCACCTTTGGAGTGAATTTGGATGGATGTGTTCTCTTGTTCATTCTTCATGAACTAGGGTTTTCTCATGCTATGTGCCTTGACTAGTAAGTGTTTTCTTATGTGCATGTGATGTTTCCTGGTAAATGCTTTTGAATGCTCAATTAGAGAGGTAATAGTTGCATGTTATCATCATATTCATTGAATAATATTGAAACCCTAAGGAAGGATTAAAAGAGGTTATCCCCTTCCTTTGTTATATTCACCTTGACTTTGTTGAAACATTTGACTTGCCTTAAGGGTTAGAAACAACTATCCCCTTGAGGTTTGTGTTAGGACAAGACTTTTTGGGACAAATTTTAGGAATGACACAATGCGCGCAAAAGAAGGAAAGGAAGTTGGCACACTTCCAGGATCAACGCGTGGAAAAGGAGGAAAACAATTAGAATTTGTTAGGCATTTTGGTCCATTAGAAAAGGGCTAAGCCCTAATGTGATTGTATAAATATGTAAGGGTTGGGATAAAGAAGTAAATTAGCAAGGGGTAGTGGAGAGTGAATGAGAGTAAGGATATCTAAGTATGCATTGTATGCGTGAATGTAATAGTGAAGAGAGACATATCGAAGGATAGGATAATGAAAAGGGCATAATGTATGAGCACAATTCATATATTTTGTAAGGGATGATTCTGAATAATATAATAAGAATCATGTCGTTGTGGACGTATCCCATCTTGGGTGAACCGCGTTAAACTATGGTGTCTATGTGTGATGATGTGATTGGTCTGTGTATTGCACGCATATGATTTATTTTCTATTATTATGAATATGTTATCTGCTGTTATGTTTATGTGCGCATGATAAATGGTATAATGAACAAATGTTTAGTGTAATGGTTATGATGAATGCCTCCCATCCTTTCATGATTGTGAAAACCTAGTTCTTCCAGTCCCCATAGATACCTTGGGTGAGACTTCACCTGCTTGAAGGTGATGTCAAAAGGGCCGATATCTCGAGGTTTTTTTGGTGAATTAATGTTGAAGTGCAGATCTGCCCATTGCACGACAACAAATGGTTATGTTGTCAGGACTGAAATATGTGACTGAGGGGAATGTGGATGCTGACTAAGGAAGATATCAGACAGTGGTTAGAGGAAAAGGAGCATGATTTTTCTAGAAATTAGAATAATAACCCAGGGATCAGTCCAAAGAAATGGTTGCAGAGGTATGAATTTACATATTTACATGAAATTTTATTTTCTGATTTCCCGAATGTTTTGGCTGAGTGGATACAAAGATTAGTTGAAAAGAACAAAACATTCCACGTTATTGTTTCCAGGAGTTGGACCCTTAAGTTAATCAAGGAATTTAATATTGTGAGTAATCGGATCTCACACGCAGTTGATTTATGGATGGATAGTGTATTGGGGAGTTATATCACTGAGTTTTATATAGATTTCACCCAGTCATATAGTGCTACTGAAAGAGAGTTCTTTAAAGGTCAAACATTTGAAATTATTGTATACTTGGATCAAGATGTTGTTGTGTGATAAGGGGGTTATGAATATGGAATATGATTTCCCTAGTAGCTAGCCACCTTCGTGTGCATAGGGGGACTAGGGGTTGTTGCGCATTATTTTAGTCACCCTAGTGATGTTTCTACAAGAATGTGTTTAGGCTCCCAAAAGAAACTTTTTTCATGAGAAAAGTGACTGGCTTCCTCTTCTACAAAGCCTTTTTAAGAAATGACATCACAAGTCAAGCATAAGATATAGTTCGACGATACCTGATCGCCCCAGTCTGTCCTGAAACTGGCTTACGACATTTCCGCAGGCTTCCCTATAGCCAGGGTGCGGCGATACTGAAAGTCTAAGGAAAGGACAAAATTCATGAAGGTTCTAGAAGGGAATCCTCTAGAAAATGAGGTTACATCCATATGGTTGGGATCCTACTCGCTTCTCTGATTTGGTGGGATCATCCTAATCTCTTTAACCATCTCTCCTTCTCCTATATAATGATGGGTTTCTTATGGAAAAGGTTAAGAAAGGAATTAATGAAGGAATAGTTTGAGAATTGTGTGAGGAATTCTATTTCAATTGATGCTTGAGGTCTTCATTTGTCCATCAAGTTATTGTGGATATTCTTCATGCAAGTTTGAAGCAAGTGTGTGTGTTGGAGCAAAGGGCCACTGAAAGGGAACCTTGCAACATCAAGGTTGTTTGGTTGTATCTTTCACTTTTACTCAATATAATACAGTGGCATGTTTTTTTCCCATAAAATCATTCTCATTTTATTAGATGACTCCTTGATCACATGTATAAGTTTTCATTGAATATACTATTTTTTCTTTCACTTGGGCTAGTTTGTGTCATTGCAGATCTAATATCACAAGAGCATCGGAGTGGAGAAAGCACAAAAAAGATATAAGGAAGCGATATTCAAAGGTATGCCACTCATCTCTTGTTTGATAGTAAATTTGATGATTAGAGCTTAGGGAAAGTGCCATGTCCTGTCTTGTTTTGTTCTAGATCTAGGTGGATCTAGGGAGATCAGTTTATGTTTGCATTTACCAATTAATCCAATAACAGGAGCTGACCAGGGGATGGTATGAGTGTATCAAGAAGAGGGATGCAAGAAAGAATGAATAAGGAAAAAATGGGATGAGGATGCTGAGAGAAGAAGAATGTGCAGCAAAAGAAGAGATTGGAGTATTACGCAATGGAAAAAGATTTTGGTATAGTAGGAAGAGGATTGTGGTTGATAGAGAAGAGAAACACATTGAGGTTGAAGAAAGAGACACTGGTGTAGTGCTCTATATTGAAGGAATACCATACACAGAGGAAAACAAAAAAGAATGTCAGCTCAATTTATAAGAAGGAGATCCATTACATCCCACTTAGACTAGACACTACATCGAACCCATGACCCTGTGGGAATCTCCAAGAACTGAGGTAGTATCTAAAACTTTGTCACTTATAGTCAGTGAAGGAAGCAATGGTAATAGTAAAGGTAGTCAGAGTAGTGGAAGTAGTGTAACGACCCAACTTCAGGTAGTGTCACCAAGGAAGAATATTGCATAGTACACGATGGCGGGGATAGCTCCCACTTTGAGAATTCTTGTCTTTCACAGAGTAGGAAGAGAAGATCCAGAACAACATTTATTTATTTATGAAGCAATATAGATCATGACAAACATATAGGGTGACGATGCAAAGATCAGGTAGTTAGTGAGCATATTCAGAGATTGTGTGTTACTCTGGTATATAAAGTATCATTCCACTGCACCTGCAAGACAAGCTAGAATGTTGACGGACATCAAGAAAGCTATGTTAAAGGAATTTCATTAACCAAAGTCCGAGTAATGGTGTATTACATAACTGAAAGAGATCAAGAAGTTACATAGTGAATCAATATGGGATTTTGATCATATATTCAAGATATTGATGATCGACTGACCTTCCAAATTCTATATGAGCAACGTAGGGAATGGTTCATTGTAGGATTGATACCACATATACGATGCCCCTTGATGCAACAAAAGATTATGTCATATTAAGAAGCATTAGAGATTTCCATGAATTTAGAAGCATCCTTTGTAGGAGAAGATGGCGCAACGCTGGCTCAAGTTCAGTCGTAGTTAATAGAATTGACAATTTAGTTATAGGAGCTTGTTGAAGGAAAAGAAAAACACGAAGAAGTTTGGTGTGTGTTACATAAACAAAATCTCATCATAAGAATGAGTGTCCAAAGTTTAGAGAATATTTGGTAGAGGAGGAGGAGTATATTGTGAGATATACAGAATGATGGGTCAGCACCCGACTACCTGTCTTTTGATGCTGAAGTATCAGAGCACTGCCAATAACTTATTTTTTAATTTTTGTAAGTCAGTAGGAATTGAAAAAAAGGGATGTCGCGTACTCGATATCATGAGAGAATGTACCATGGATGAATATATATTTCAAGGGGAAGAAGTAATGGAAGGAGGCGTACAACAATATAATACATTGACATGATACAATTGGGGAGGAAGAGGAGGATTCAAAGGTCGTGGAAGAGGAGGATTTGATAGAGGAAGAGGAATGGTTATCTTTTATAGCTGTAACCAGCCTAGGCTTTTGGTGCAAGATTGTCTGAATCCCTGCATGATGTATACATATTGTACATAGCTAGATCATGTGATGGAAGACTGCCCGCAACTGATTGCAAAGTGGGAGGAAAAGATGAACCAAAATGTTGAGATGATAGTAGAAAAAGAGTGCGACGATCAACCAAGAGTAGCATCAATTACACATGGAGTGAGAACAAGAGCTTATGCGACAGAACAAGGAATTCAGTCTGACTAGTGGGTCAAGAAAGTAGAAGAACATCTCCTAACATTTGACCCACAAAGAGAGACAGACACATACAAGCAAGCAAGGAAGGAGTTTCTAGAAGTAGAATGGGTAGCATCAACTTTGCAACCTATCTATGACATGCCACCTATGCATGGCATGCCTCCAGCCTATGACCACTCGATGACATAAAGGAAAATTGAAAAGGTAAGTACTCTGAAAATTTTCTTAAATAGTTGTTTAGAATTAATGAAGGATGAAACTGCATTGAGAACATTGTGTGGGATGATAGATCATTGCATGCAAGATAAAGAAGCACCTAGTGCACAACAAGTAGTTAACTAGGTACAACGCAAGAACAAGATGAATAGGGAATTCCGACTTAATGCATAGGTAGGAGATTATGATATGGATAGTATCATCTTGGATATGGGATTTGATGTGAATGCCATTTTGAAGAAGACATGGGAAATGATGGGAAAACCAAAGTTGATCTGGTCACCAATTTAGTTGAGGTTAGCAAATCAGCACAAGATTTTCCTGATTGGAAGACTGACAAGGGTGAATGTTAACATTGATGGAGTGCAAAACACAATATATTTTGAAGTAATTGAGATAGTGGATGGTAGCAAACCTTATCTGAATTTTCTTGGACTCAATTGGGATTTTGATAACCAGACCATTATTGATGTGAAAAAAGAGACAAATGATATTTAAGTAGCAGACTTGAGAGTTACCGTGGCATTAGATCCCGCAGAAGGAAGGCGATATGTGGAACCAGAAAGGGGAAATGAACTCAATAACCTTTACAATATGACCACACAGATGGATGACTATATTAATCCTATTGTTGAAGGTGTACTCAATTGGAAAAGTATCAGTTCTTGTAATTCAGATTGAGAAGAAGCCCTAGAACATTGGAAACAAAGGTTACATGAGGTATCTACAAGGTGATGTGCTTGTATTACTTGCACATTGTGTTGGATTGGAGCTGAGGTATGTGATCCCCCAAAGTATGATGGAATAATAAATGTAGATATTTTTGTAAAAGAATCTGAATTACAGATACCAGATCAACAAAGATTGCCAGCTTTAGATATTGGACTAAAAGAGACTCCTTCAAGATGGTGGGCTACCCATAAGGATAGAATAGAGAACTAGAAGCAATGTAGAAGGTTGTTACAGGTCAGGTTCATAACATAAACTGAATATTTCATGTAGAATTATATCGGGTTGATTTTTCCTATAGATCATGTTGCATAGTGCACTGCGACATGGAGCTCAATACCTATGCAGGAATGGATGTGCTTGTTTGTACACACCTTGTATATGATCCCGAAGAACTGGTAATTAGAATTGTAAGTACAAAGAAGAAAAATAGACTGGGAAGACTTGACTTGAAACTTTAAGGTAAATTTAAAGTTTGAAGACGATACCCCTTTGATAGACACAACTTTGTATATTATCAAGACCAATATATTTACATCATAAGATTCGAATATATCAACAGCCTTACGTAGTGCACTTAGATATTCCGCAATTTCTCAAGGGGTTTCAGAATGCTATAATGTTTCTAGAAGAGACCAGGAAGATGAACACCACGGGACTTTACAAATACCATAAATAGAAGGAGACTGGCCAGTAGAGGGACCTAAAATTGAGTCTTTCGAGTATGCAAAGCCATTAAAAACATGCAAATTGAATATTGGTATGAAGGATAATCCAAAGTTCACAAACATTGGAGATTACTAGAATGAAGAAAGTATTGAGAATATTGTTGATTTATTGCACAAATACCAAGAAATCTCTCTGAATACATTCTCATAAATGAAAGGGATTGTTGGGGATCTAGGGGAGATGAAGATTCCTTTTAAGCCAAATGCCAAACTAGTGAAGAAGAGACCGTACCGATTGAACCCAATATATACGAAGAAAGTGAAAGAAGAAATAGATAACATGTTGGAAGTTGGGATTATTGAACCCATCACAGAGTCATGATGGATTATTCCGATGGTGATTCAGAACAAGAAAACATGTGGAATCAAAATTTGTGTGGATATACAAAAATTGAATGATGCTTTCTTACATGACCCATTTCCTACACCGTTTATAGATGAAGTTTTGAAAAATGTAAGGGGACATGAAGATTATTCATTTACTGATGTATACTGAATATCACCACATTAAGATCGCATAGGAGGATATACATAAGACAACATTCACAATAGAATGGGGATATTATCAGTATACAGTCATGCCTTTTGGGTTGAAAAATGCACCAAATTTTAAAGAATTTATTCATAAAATCCTAGAAGTATATTTGGATGATTTGACAATGTTCAGTTTGTTGAAAGGCCATATTGAAACTTTGTGCTTGATGTTGGACAGATGTAGACAGTTCCAAATTTATTTGAACTTGAAGAAGTGCATTTTTTTTGCGTCGTTTGGTATCATGTTGGGTCTTGTAGTATGTAAACATGGACTTTTGGTTGATCCTGCGAAGAATGTTGTTATTGTTAATTTTCCACCACCTACTTTAGTGTGACAACTGTGAGAAAAATTTGGTCATATAGGGTACTATAGAAATTTTATTAGGGGATACACATAGATCATAGCCCCATTGGAGAAATTTTTGAAGAAGGAGGTTAAGTTTCAATGGGATGAGAAATGTCAGCAAAGTCTAGATAGATTGAAGAAGAAACTGGTTACCACATCGATTTTAGTATTTCAAGATTGGAAGAAGGAATTCCATGTCCATGTAGATGCATCATCTATAGGATTAAGATCATTTATATCTCATCCAGGGGAAGGAGGATTGGACCATCCCATTTCATTTTCTAGAAGAAAGTTGTCAATTGTTGAACATAATTGCACTACTGCAGAGTGTGAAGGATTGACAATTGTGTATGCACTACAAACGTTTAGGCATTATCTGTTGGGATCACATTTTAAGATGTATATAGATCATTTTGTGCTGAGATACTTAGTCAATAAGACAGTGTTGGGGGGAAGATATGCATGGGGTTGTTACTATTTCGGGAGTATGATCTTGAAGTGATTGTGAAACTAGGGAAATTGAACTCAGGACCTGATCATTTTTCATGCATAATAACAAGGGAAGATGAAAGAAATTTGGATGACAGTCTACCAGATGCGCACTTATTCACAGTACAAATGGTCGATGATTAATTTGCAGATATTGTCCAGTTCTTGAGCACAGGATTATCCCCACCCGATTTTACAACTGCGTAGAAGAAATAATTACAAGGCAACATATTATCAGGTCATAGTGGGGAATTTGTATAAACTAGGCATAGATGGTATTCTTCAGCAATGTGTATTGGAGCATCAAAGGCATATGCTATTATTAGAGGCACGTGAAGGAGTTGAGAGAGGCCAATGTGAAGAGAAAGCGATGGATCAGAATATTTTGCGCATAGGACATTGGTGGACCACCCTTCATAAGGATGCTAAGGAGTTCTGTCAGACTTGTGATGTCTGTGAGAGAGTTGGAAATCCATCCAGAAGATATGAGATGCATTTAGTATTGCAAGTTACATTTCAGTATTTTGACAAGTGGAAATTTGATTTCATTGGATCGATCAACCCACCAGAAAAAAGGTCAGGAGCAAGATATATAATCACTGTGACAAATTATTTGACCCAATGGGATGAAGCAGAACCTGTCAGATATTACAGCATGGAGACTGTTGCGTGATTTCTTTTTGAGAATTTTGTTACAAGGTTTGGATGTCCAAGAATCCTTATGAGTGATCAGGGGAACATTTCTTGAATTGAATAATTGTTTCTTTGATAGAAGAATTTAAGATTTATCACCAGAAGAGAAAACCTTATCATCCTTAGGAAAATCGATCAGTGGAAGCATTTAACAAGATCCCAGAGCATGCGTTGACGAAGATATGTAATGTAAATCGAGATGACTGAGACTTTAGGATTCCTGCAGTACTATGGGAATATAGGACAACATGAAATAAGTTGACATGACATACACCATTCTGATTAGTATATGTCTAGGAAGCAATTATTCCCATGGAGTTCATTATATTGAATCTATGCATTGGCGCACTGACATAGCTTATAGATTCTAGAGTAGTAGAAAAAAGACTATCAAGGTTACTGGAACTAAAGGATGACTTTTTTGTTGCAGGATTTCATCAACAAGTTCATAAAGTGTGTGAAAAGGATTGGAATGAAAGACACATTAAATGGAAGAAGTGCCAGATGGGAGACGTAGTTTCTCTCTATGACAACAAATTCTTGCAACACCCTGTAAAGTTCCAAATGCACTGGTTGGGTCCATATGTGATAATATTTGTGACAAAAGCATGTGTTGTTCAGTTAGATAAATTGAATGGGGAAAGCATGGAGGGGATTGTAAACAATCTTCTACTAAAACTATATAGGGATGATCGTGCTTTCATGCACTAGTCTAAGCACGCAGTATGTGTACCATAGTATTTGTATTATAGAGAAAAAAAAAATAAGTGATAAAAGATCTTTAGGCAATCCATAATAAACATTTGAAGAGATAAAGTTCTAAATATGGAATTGTTCAAAGAGTCAAAGATGAATAAGAAAATGTCGTGAAAAGGAAGGAAAATTGAACGACACATAGAAAAGTGAATTGAAGAACCAGTATAAATACTATGCAAAAGAAGGAAAAGGCATTAAAGAGCAAACATCATGATGAGATGGTGGGAATACGTAGTTATAAATGAATAGTGACGATGAAGATATTGATAGGCTGACAAATCTAGACAATGATATGTCGAAATATATGAATTTAATGCAGAATATGGAGGGATTGAATGCGAATACAATCAAATGGGATTGGAAATTTTGGGCGCGAAGAGGAATATTCAAATTAGAAATGGCCTATAAAAGTAGAACATGGTGCAATGAGCAAATGTTACTGTTGTGTGAACATTTGAAGAGAATAGAGAGCCAGAGGAGAGCTAGAGCTTACGAATGAGACAGTTGAGTGTGTTGCAGACCGAATCAAAGTACAGAGAGATTTGGTACTACCAGAGGCATGAGATTTCACATCAGAAATGAAGAAACTATGCACTAAGAAGGAAACAACATCGGTTTAAGAAGAAATACTAAGAGTGGAAGAAACAAATCCAATCTTGGAAAATATTCCTAGAGCGTGTGTGCCACCTAGAAATCCTACAACAAAGAGAGATGGTAAATGAATGGAAAGAAGAATGGAAAACCCCCATGCTAGCGGTAGTGCAAAAGGATACACAAGAACTGGAGAAGGATCAAGAAGAAGAACAGGAAAATGAAGAACAAAGGAAGAGACATTTCTACACAACAAGAAGCTCCTGGATATTGTAACATTTAGATACTTGAGAAGAAATAAAACCATCTACCCAGATTGAAGGAGAAAGTTAAAACACTTGATGGAGTTCCATGCTTATTCATCTCAATTATTGTTCAAGAAAAAGGTCTTAAGTTAGCATTTATTTCAAAAACAACAAACGAGATTGTAGTGCAAGAAGTACAAGCAAAGGAGAAGATCACAACTGCAAATGAGACTTTTGAGAATCTTTTTGTTACATTAAAGGGAGAGCAGCAGAAGGCCTGAGTGGCTCGGGATGAGCCACCAGTGAGTGTTGGGGGCCTATTGGGACATGAGTATTTGGGACAAGTTTTGGTAACTACGTAGTGCGCACAAAAGAAAGAAAGGTAGTTGGCACACTTTCAGAATCAACACGCACGAAAGGAGGAAAATAGTTAGAAGTTGTTAGGCATTTTGGTCCATTAGAAAAGGGATAAGCCATAACGTAATTGTATAAATATGTAAGGGTTGAGATAGAGAAGTGTCTTAGAAATTGGTAGTGGAGAGTGAATGAGAGTAAGGGGAGATAAGTATGCAGTCTATGCGCGAACGTAAGAGTGAAGAGAGACATATAGAATGATAGGAGAACAACAAGGGAATAATGTATGAGCGCATTTGTATTATTTTATTTCTCTACAATCCTGTTTTTATAACAAATGTTATCAGAGCGAAAGGTAACTCACTAGAAAAGAGGGTTCTTGGTTCAAGTGGAAGCAATGGAGGAAGATGGAAAGTTTAAGGTTGATAAATTCAATGACCAAAACTATGAGTTATGGAAGATGCAGATGGATGATTGTTTATATCAGAAGGATATTTACCTACCATTGGGTAGAAAAGAAAAGTTTTCGGTGAGCATGAAGGACGAAGAATGGGATATTCCTGAAAGAAAGGCAATGGGAATGATACAATTGTGTCTAACAATGTCGATGACTTTCAATATTTTGAAAGAAAAGACAATAGAGGATATGATGAACGCATTGGCTAAACTATATGAAAAACCCTCGGCTTCCAACAAGATATTTCTAATGAAGCGATTATTTAATATGAAGATTTCAGAAGATGGGTCTATTGTCGATCATTTAAATGAATTCAATACGATTACTAATCACAACTTACACTGCAAGTTCAATATCTGGTCATGTTCACACCATACCATACATCAAGCTGTCAATTGCTCATGAATAAGGGACCCTAGAAATGTATTTTATCTGCTCCTATGTCTTGGGTGGTCATGTGCACACTATATCATACATCAATATGCCAATTGCTCATGAATAAGGGACCCTAGAAATGTATTATATCTGCTCCTATGTATTTTATTGCTCAATAAATTGGTTTCTTAGGTAGTTGAGAGGCACTACTACTCATGCATTATGTTTTGGACATTTAAACACTATTCTACATGGATATGTTGATTCAGATATTGTAGGTGATAAATATAGAAAGATAAGCACCACAGGGTATGTTTTTACTGTAGATGGAATGACAGTAAGTTGGATTTCGAAACCACAAAATATTGTTTCACTTTCAACAACAAAAATAGAGTATGTTGCTGCTTCAAAGGCTAGTAAAGATATGATTTGGTTATAGAGGTTTATGGAGGAATTGGGAAAGAAGTAGGAGAATAATAGGTTGTACTATGACAACCATAGTGCCATTCATATTGAACATAACTCAACCTTCCCTTCTAAGAATAAGAATATGAAACTCATGTACCATTTCATATGATCTGCATTGGAAGATGGACAATTGAATTTGGAAAAGATACATACTATTCAGAATCCTACAGACATGTTAACAAAGGTAGTAACAAGGGATAAAATGAGTTCCTAATCAGTTTCGGTTGGTATTCAAGATGAAGGTGAAGATGATAAATTTTCTAGGTCCAAAGTTGATCATAGTCCAATAGGTACAAAAAAAGTGAAGTTGTTATGATCAATATCCAAGTGGGAGATTGTTGGTTGTGGAGTCTAATTATCTTCTTGATTTAGAGGTCTTGCTTCAGTTGTGTTTGGACCCCATTACCTGACGAGGGGGGTTGTGGGGAGGATTTACCCCCACTTATCTCTCCAGGGAGGTCCAGGGGGGTGGGGGTGGTGAGAAATTTTGGAGCCCCACCCCCCGACGGGTGATTTAGGGGAAGCACCCCCGAATGAAATTTTGGGAAAAAATTCCTTGTAAAATATTGTGATTTCATTGTTAATTAGGACCGTTCATTATAAGGTCGCATATATGATGGTAGAAGTTATGTTAGGGATTTTTTCCCTAGAAGGAAACCCTCTTTTATGTATGAGGGAATTGTATTGCAACTGTGTCATCGAGTGAATATTGTATTCTCAGAGAGGAGACCGTGAGAGAAATAAGCGAAAGTTACAGTGAGTATGTTGTAGGTTGTATCCCTTCATTTGTTGTATAATAAAAAAAGAAGGACCTGTAAATATCTTTGTTGGATGTAGCCACACTGGGTAAACCACGTATCTGTGTCTCTATTGTATTACGTATCTTTTGTGTTTTATTTCTTCATTTGTTTTATTTATTGCTCCCCGATCCTATTTTTCTAACAAATTCTGAATAATATAATAAGAAACCTTCCATTGTAGAAGTAACCCATCTTGGGTGAACCACATTAAAATATGGTGTCTATGTGTGATGATGTGATTTTTTTGTGTATTGCATGCATATGATTTACTTTCTATTATTTATGAATATGTTATTTGTTGGTGTGTTTCTATGCACATGATAAATGGTATAATGAACAAATGCTAAGTCTAATGGTTATGATGAATTACTCCCATCCTTTCTTGACTAAGAAAACATGGTTCCTGTCGTCCCCATAGATACCTCGATTGATACTTCACCTGCTTGCGGGTGATGTCAAAAGGGTCGGTATCTTAGGGTTTTGTTGGTGAATTAATGTTGAACCCCAAGTCTTCCCACTGCGCGCCAATAGTATATCTTGGCTAGGGTTTAGTTCAAAGGGTTAGGAGTGACTATCCCCATGAGGTTTGTCTTGTCTAGGGTTTATTTCTAGGGGTTAAGAGTGGCTATCCCCCTATGGTTTAAGACCTACTTTCCATTCATTATATTAACTAGATACATTAGAAGAAGTGGGACGTATTCTAGGGTTTATGAGAGGATAAAACTTAGTGGATTTCCTTTTGAGGTTTGACCTAGGTTTATGAGAGGATAATCCTAGGGTTTAGACCTTCAACTTTTCTCTTGCACTTAACATCCTTTGAGTGTTTTGCATTGACTCCATTTTCCCTGAGAAGTAAAACAACACTAGTCTTCATGATTGTAAGTGATGATTAAAAACCTGGCATTAGATAAAAGCTCCCCTCTTCTCTCAATCTACTTAACAACCAAATTACTAACCTCATCCTAACTCAACACTTGGAAAACATAGTATACTTATTGTTGTTGTTATAAAAGGTTTTCCATAGCCATTAGGGATTTACTAATTGATAATTTACTTAATATTGGGGTAAATTTAGCTCAGAAATATTGTTTGATGATTGGATATTGATATATTTGTTTAAGGATTAATTCTAAGATATAATTGCTATTTTTTATGGGTTGATTTTTTATCGTTGTTGCAAATTATACTTTTTTGATATACACTTGTTTATTGTTGCAATTTTACAACAACAATTAATTTTACTTGAAAACTAGCATCTAGAGGTGATTGGTAGGAGATTTAACTTGGTAATTGACTATTATATGAATTGGAATACTACTTGTTTCACATAGGTTAGCCAATTACCTTGTATAACTAATTCCAACCTTTCCACTTTCCTAGAACCTAGCCTATCTCATTGCGTGACCAAGATAGGGGGCCATAGACTTGCCTCTAGCTTGCTAGAGGATCCCTTGAGGTCACTAGGGAAGCCTCCCTTGTGTTGGATCTCATTCCTTCACTAAAACGAGGGAAGCATTTTCCTAGGTGACAGTGACAAATATTTCTAGTTGTTATACAAGATTGACATCTTGTGAAAGTATTTGCACAAGTACAAATCTCGTGATAACATACAAAACATAACATGGCATGTGAATGATATTCAATAAGAACACTAACCAATTGGTAGTTTGATTTCTTCATCCTATCTATTAAATGGTAGATAATGTGATATCCAATGTGTTAGCACTAGAAGTCACTCCTGGATTGCAGTAGGAGTCAGCCCGATACCCATTAGTGTTTTATGTCGCAGGTTGGTTTTATAAAGGGTGACTGAATGGAAGTAAACTCAGAACCATATCGTTTCAACTAAGAAAACTGAACCAATAAATGCATGAGCAGGTGAGGTCTCAATCTAACTTCAGTCAATATGTGTAGTAAAGGGTGAGTAAGTGAACAACAAAACAAAAAAAAAAAAATCTCCAAGTGCAAGATCAGCTCGAAACAGAGCTTCAGACACCAGGATATGACTCAAAAGTCACATCTATAACAGCAAGGTGATCAAACGTCCATCACAACGCTATAATAACAGCTCGACTGGATCCTCCATGCCCGAGCTACTTGGTGTAGAAAGAAGAAAGGTAACATGAGAAGTCAGTTAAAACTAGTTGCTGTGTTACTGTGATCAAACCTCCATCACAACAAAAAAACTACTCCCGACTGGATCATCCATGCCCAGGTGTTCTAACACATGAGTTACAGAGAAATGAAAGAAGTTGACTATCATTAAACAAGAAGTCTCAAAATACCATACATAGCCAGAGAAGCAGAGGTTTCACTAAAACTTTACAGTTGGGAGCTTAGCTCTACCATAGATACTAACAAAAATGGAAAAAATGACTCTATATACTTGGAACTAGCTCAGCTGCTGAACACGCGATTACATCATGATTTTAATGCTTTGCATTGATGAGTTTCCCTATCAGGCTATGCATGCAGAGGATGGTCAGATTGCCCATGCAATTGGCTGTCAGACACAATCTCTGACAGTCTGCCTCTGCGCTTATCCCTTTCCGGCCTTCTATTTATGGAAGGAGACGACGTTCAACTGCCATCACCTGCTACAATAGCTTCTTTCTAGGGATAAGAATTGGCATGAGTCAAAATTGGCACCTGGAAGACACGGGGGCCACTTTCTGCCTTTTGGAACTGAGTTGGACCTTCGCAGAGGGACTCGGAAGTCGTTCGTGAACGAAGACCCGACGAGGTGATGGTGCAAGTAAATCGGAAAAAGGTGACCAGGTGGAGGGGACACTGAGGCTGGGAAGAAGACGTGGGGGTATGTGAGTGACCAAGGGGAAAAACACATCACTAGGATGGGAGACCTGGAGGAGGAGAAATAGGTGTCGGAGGATAAGAGGGACGAAGAAAAAGGTACATGACGTAGGGATGAGTGGAGGATGGGTGCAAGGTTGTGGATGGTGGGAGGGGATCAGGGATGTGACAGGGGGGAAGGGGAGAAAGTATGGGTGGAAGACACATGTCAGAAGAAGGTGAAGATGGTAAACAAGGAAGGTAAGAGGTAAGAGTCTTTAGCGGGGACTCATTACCTGAGAGGATGCCACGTTAGTGGGGGGACACACTGGAAAACCACCTGTATCAGACCCCCCCCTTTCATTAAAAGAAAAATGGAAAGGGGGGTCTAGAATCAATCCTCAGTTGTAGATTTGGGCACTCCAATATCAGTCGCTCAGACCTACACATCTTCATATCGGACCTCCCCCCCCACCCATTAAAAGTAGAATGGCTGGGGGCGTCCGGAATTAAACCTCGATCGAAGATCTGGGCGCCCGAACTTTGGTCATCCAAATTAGCCTACCCTTTAGAATGGTGTGCCTTTGCACCAAAACTTAGGGTAAGTGGGTTTTTCAACCCACTTCTTGTCATTCTTTTCACCAAAACACCCCTTTACATGTTTATGTGATATCATTTGGCTCCATGGGGGATATATTCCTCCCTGCGAGGCTCTAAGAAATTTTCTGTAGCATTAGTGCCTTGTTGTTGGGCTATGGAGTCATTTATTGAACCCGAAAAACGAACGGGAAAATAATATTTACAAAATCGGAAGAGCCACTTAAGGCTCAAATAAAGAACTTCTTCAGAAAATGCCCATTTACAGGGCCACTAAAAATTTCCTTGCCCTCCAAATCCTACAACCTGTAGGTATTGTTTAAAAATACCTCAGAGACTTTGAAGGGTCCAATCCAGAGGGCTTCAAACTTTCTATGTTTTCCTCTATCCTGCTTGGGTGCATCCCACTTAAGAACTAGATCTCCCAGCATGAATTCCTCCTTTCTCACCTTCTTATCAAAGGCCTTCTTGATCTTCTATTGATGATCATAAGCTCTGTCCATCACCCGCTCTCTAGTCTGTTGGAACTCCACCAGTTGATGAATTCTTCTGATCATATCAGTAGGCTCTCCTTGACACTCCTGAAAGAATTTTTCTACTGGTAGAGCCAGCTGAGAGGGAAATACAACTTCTGTCCCATAAACAAGTTGGAAAGGGGAGGTGCCTAGGGACCTCTTTGGTGTCACTCGATCGACCCATAGAGTGAATTTTAGCTTTGAATCCTAGGCCTTCTTATTGTCTTCTAACAGTCTTTTAATAAGCTTGATTAAGATTTTGTTGGAGGACTCTTCCAGTCCATTACCTTGGGGATAATAGGGAGTGGAGTGAATCAATGAAATCCCAATCTACTCACAGAATTTTATCAATGGCTCAGACTTGAAAGATGCAGCATTATCAGTGATAATTCTGCTAGGACAACCAAACCTTGATATGATGTCTTCAAGAAAGAAAATGATCACTTTGTGTGAAGCACTCCTGGTGGGGATAACTTCTATCCATTTGGTGAAATAATCCATTGCAGTTAATATCCACCTGTGTTGCCCACTTGAAGCAGGATGAATCTCCCCAATGAAGTCCAACCCCCATTGTTGAAAAGGTGTTGAAGCTACTACCGACTTTAGTGGCAAGGATTTGAGTTGTTACTTTTCTAAGAATTTTTGACATTTGATGCAGGCTCTAATCTCTTTGCATACATTAGTGAATAAAGTGGGCCAATAGTAACCAACCCTGAGAAATTTGTTGGTTTTGGTCTTCCAGAAATGATGTCCCCCATAAAGGCTACTATGAAAATCAAACATAATTCTTTGGGCCTCCTGTGGGTCTAGACATCTCAAAATCACTCCTAGAGGGTCTTTCCAGTACAATACCTAGTCAATAAGGCAATATATGATTGCTTTGAGCTTTACATATTTTTCCTTGTTCTTCCCCATTTCATCAAGAGGATTTAATTTTTGCAAAAAATATAATATCTTTATACTAGGTGCATTCTGCCAATGGAGGGGTGACCTAAGGATTTCCATTAGACAATTCAGTCTGTTGATTTTCTAAGAAGACATTGATGGAGCTAACCCTCAAGGCTCTATAATTAGATTCGACCAATATCTTGTCTAAACCCTACCCTTTAACTAGATTGGTGGCCTTTATCTCTAGATCAAACTCAAGGATTTTGGCAATCCATTTTCTCCTTTTCCTGTCTATGACTGGCTAAATAAGAATGTCCTTCACAAAAGCCGAAGTGACATATGCAATGAACTTTGAGTGCAAGACATAGAATCTGAAAGCTTTGAGAGCTTTCACTAAGGCATAGGCCTGCTTCTCCATGATGTCATATCTGATCTCTGCATCCCTCAATGCCCTGCTAAAAAAGGAGATAGGTTGTTCGAATCCTATAGCATTCTTTTGTATTAAAACAATTTCCACTGTGTCAGGAGAAGCAAAAGAAAAAATCAGAAAATCCTTAGAATAATTAGGACTGATCAGCACAGGTGCCTCAGTCAATGCCTTTGTGATTTGGTCGAAGTATTCCCTGGGTTCAACAGTCCATTTTACTTCATTCCCCTTCCTGAGAATGGTTGTGATATGCTTCACCAACTCAGCAAAATTTAAAGCAAACCTCCTTAGAAAGTTAATCTTTCCCAAGAAAGACTGGACCTCCTTCCTGGACCTAGGCAGTGGTAGGGTTTGGATTGCCTCCACCTTGATGGGATCAATTCTCACTCCCTCAACTAATACTATGTGCCCTAGTAATTTCCCTTCCTTCATGGCAAACAATGATTTCTTGGGATTTAAAGAAAGACGAAGCCTCCTGCATTTTAGGAAGACCTTTCTTAGATGATTGCAGTGCTCTTTGTCAGATCCGAATAAGACTGTTATATCATCCAGATAGATGATCACAAACTTATCCCTTTCTCCAATGAAGGCTATGTCCATGGATCGCTGGAAAGTGTCTCCTACATTCATCAATCCAAAAGGTATTTTGGCATACATAAATGTCCCCCAGGGAGTGGTGAAGGTTGTCTTTTCTCTATCCTCAGGAAGGAATGATATCTGATTATAGCTAGAAAAACCATCAATCATGGATATCCTTGATGCACTAGTTACCCTTTGTAATATAAGCTCCATCTTTGGTAAGGGGTAATTGTCCTTCTTTGAGCTTCTATTCAGATTTTTGAAATCAACACAGAGTCTGATTTCTCCATTTTTCTTTCTCACTGGGACTAGATTGGCCACCCATTCATAATATCTCAAAGGGACTATGATTTGGGCATCCAACAACTTCTTTACTTGTCCTCCATGACAGGAAGCAACATAGGATTGATCTGTCTTAGCTTCTGCCTAAATGACTTGGCCTCTTCTTTCAGGGGAATATTATGCTCGACGACAGTTGTGTCATAAGTCTTGAGGTCTTCATAGGTCCAAGAAAATACATAAGAAAATTCCCTTAATAACTCAGCATAGCTGGTCCTCTGCTCTCTTGTCAAGCTGCTTGACAATTTTATAAGCCTTGGCTCCTCCCCTATGCCAATGTTTCACTCAGATACACCAGTGTCCTCATCTGGCCTTTTATCTTTTACTGCCACATCATTTCTATAAAAAATCCTTTCCAAAGGAACCATTCTGTTTGGAATGTGATTACTAGGTAGCTAAACAATATGATGATTAACAATCTTGTTTAGAAAATCATCAGCATAAGGGTCGGCTTCAGAAGCAGGGTCCTGATCAATGTGCAATGTTGAAAACTCCTCAACAGTATTTGGGAATCTTTTGATTTCAAGATCATCCTCAAAAACCTTCCAATGCTTGACATTGTCAGGTATGGAGGGCCTGTACTTTACTTTTGTATCATATCTGAGCTTAGGTGTCAGAGGGACTCTGAAATTGCTAGCTGAAGTATCCAGGGAATCAGCCACAGTGTTTTCTCCTCTTGGAATAAATGATATATTGAAGGCCAGGAAAAAATTGTCAATGAGGTCCTAGGCTTCATTTCTGTAACTCCTAAGCTAATGGTGCTTGGCTTGATAATTTTTTTTGAATCCATCAGGTTATGGGAAGCATTTGAATCCATCAGGAAATTATGCAACACCTTATCATGTATGTTTAGGGATGTGTAGAAGGGAGGGGATGAATCCTCTCTATCTTCTACCATAGGGCCTAAGATTACTGCTGGTTTCTTATCTTGAAGGTTGACTGACTCTGAGGGAGGCTGAGGTGTCTTGGGCTGCAGTAGTTTAGAGAGGGACCTTTTGAAGTCCTCATGTTTAACAAGCTCTGAAAGGGGGACAAGGATTCTGATTTTTTGTGGTAGGTGAGGACACTAACAAATCTCCCTAGATCCACTTGAATCTAGAAAAAAAAAGACAGGACACGACTCTTTCCCTAAGTTGTAATCATTGAATCTGTTAATAGGGAGGAATAAGTGACATACTTTTATATCGCTTCCTTAGGTCTCTGTTGCTCCCGCTTCGCTCCGGTGCTCTCATGAGGTCGAGTCTAAGACAACACAAACCAACCAAAGTGAAGATAGAAAAATGTATCCAATGTCAACTTATGCATATGATCAAGGAATTACACAATAAAGTAAGAGTGGCTTTATGGGAAGGGGACATGCCGCTGTATCATATTAATTAAAAGTAGAAGATACAACCTGATTGCCTTGATGTCGCAAGCTTCCTTTCAATGACCCTTGGTTCCAACACACACACTTGCTCTATACTTGCATGAAGAAGATCCAATTCCTCTTGATAGACCAACTAGAGCCTTCAAGCCTTTGTCCAAGCAGGGTTCTTCACACAATTCTCTCATCAATTCTTCATTCAATCTTGCTTAACCTTTTCCATGAGAAACCTTTCAATATATAGGAGAATGAGAGATGGTTACATGGATGAGGATGATCCCATCAAATCTGAGAAGTTAGTAAAATGAAAACCATACGAATGCCAACTCATATTCTAGAAGATTCCCTTCTAGAACCCTCGAGACCTCTTCTCCTTTCCAAGCTTAAAAACAGGTTTGCACCCTGTGTATGGAGAAAACTGTGAGAAGTTCGCACCCTAAATGAAGGTAGCCTGCGAGAATGAGGGATTCTCGCACGCTAGGCCATAGGCAGCCTATGAACTCACTTTAAAAATATGTTTTCAGAAGGAGACAAGATCCACTTTTCTCAAGCAAAAAGTCCTTGTTGGGAGCCTGAATACACCATTGTTAATACATCACCAGAGTGACCAAAATCATGTGTAACAGGGACAGGGATTCTGATTTTCTGAATCTCATGTTCAAAGTTAAAGGAGGAAGTAGTCTTAGGAATTTCCCTCACCTCTAGGATAGGGTCTTTGGCTATTGGTGAGAAATTTTGAGCTTTCTTTTCCTTGACAATATTTCCTGCATGTTTGGCAAGTTTCTCTACTATGAGAGGCTGATCAGGGAAGTCAGACTTCCCTTCTTTCTTCTTTGACCCGAGGTTGTATTTGTTGGGACTGCTATTATTGTCTTTCTCTCCCTTACTCAGCTCACTTATTTGACTGTTCATGAGAGACTCCTCGTAGGCGGATTGAGTTAAATGGGTAAAAGGGGAGGTGTCTCCAATACAATGAATCTCAGGGTCAATCTCTTCTCCTTCCCTCTCTTCATTAGCAACAAGGTTATTTTACAGGGGAGCTTGGATCCTCTGATCCTATCTATCTTTTTTAATGGGTTCCCTTGGCATAACCTCAGGAACATGGTTGTTTGACCTCCTAAAGCTACCTCTATTGTCAACATTTTGAGGATTTTTGTATGTCTGTTTCCCCTCCATTTTAATTTTATCCATCTCTGCAGACAGAGATTTTACCATCTTGGTCAATTCAGCTAATTGAGGGTGAGCTATAGGAGAACCAGAGGTTGAGGCCTCATATCTCCCTCTTCCCCTGTCTCTGTCAGATTTGCTTCTGAGATGATTAACTGCAAACACATTGGATTCTACTTCCAGGGCTGCATCTTGCATGTGAGCCAAGGAAGTATCTCTTCTTTCTCTGAGAAGGAGGTAGAAATCAGGGTCAAAATCACTAGCATAAGTGATTTTGGCATATGATTCTGAGGTTTTTATTTCAATAGGGATGTTATTGTACATTTTATTAAATCTTTTGGAGAAGTCAAAGACAAAATCTCCTTCCTCTCTCTTCAAGGACCCAAACTCTGTCATATAATACATGAAATCTTTTTTATATCCCCACTGTCTCAATAAGGCATTATCTAGAGCTTCAATCCCGACAATATATCCACAGGTCAGTCCCCTGAACCATTTACTCACCTCACCATGAAGACTTTGGACGAAAACTCTCATCCAAACATCTTCATTTTCAATGTTCAGGTTGTCTGCATAACTGTAGAAGGAAACAAGGTGCTCTTTAGCAGTTATGTCCTCTTCTCCAGTGAATTTAGGCATATACTTCAAGTAATCTCCAACAGAGAGAGGATTCATTGGCTGAGGTAGGACTAGAGGGGCATACCTTGAAGCCACTATGAAATCCATTATGTTTATAGGGGGATGAGCTCCTACCATAGAGATATTAGGTGGAGGATAATTAAGAGGAGAAAGGGACCTGGAGACATAGGAACGGAAAAAGGAAACAACAGGGGATCTGGAGAAAAGGCTACAGGGATTAGGGGAAAAGAGTGTTGTGTTGGCACAACAACAACAACAGTGCTAGGAGTAGGGATGGTAAATCCTGGGGTAGGAAAATATTCTGAATTCCTGGTTCTAGGCCATGCTACAACATCAAGGGAGATAGGGGTGACAAGACTCCCTCTCTCTAATCCAAGACTAGGAGGAGAAATCTCAATAAGAACACTCCCGAAATTTAAAAAATGAGAAACTCCAACAAAACTCCTGATAGGAAACTGAGAAGCAGATATTGGAGTCTCTAACAAAGGGCAATGAGAACTATCAGAAATACTTGGTTCAACAGTAGAAGTTCCTTCTTCGAGGGTCTTTCCCTTTCTGATAAGCTTCTCTAGATCTTCTTCAGGTGTTGTCAAGGGCAACTGAGGGGTGGACCTTGTATGCCTACCTCTGGAAGCCACAACTGAAACAGTAGGTTCACCACAATGGAGTCGTCACAATGGAGTCTTCAAGTGCACGGTAGAAATATTATAGGGCTCTGATGCCTGATGCACCTTTAGAATCAGAGGCTCAATGTCGTTCAATCCCAGGGAAAATATTCAACTTCATCCCCGGAAACGACGCTAGAAATGTTAAGTCACTCTTGGATTGTAGCAGGAGTAAGCCTGATACCCATCAGTGTTTTATGTCACAGGTTGGTTTTATAAGGGGTGACCGAATGGAAGTAAACTCATAACCATATCATTTCAACTAAGAAAACTGAACCAAGAAATCCATGAACAAGTGAGGTCTCAATCTAACTTCAGTCAATAAGTGTAGTAAAGGGTGAGTAAGTTAACAACAACAAAAAAAACAAAAAGCTCCAAGTGCAAGATTGGCCTGAACCAGAGCTTCAGACACCAGGATATGACTCGAAAGTGACGCAACCGTACCCCTCGGAGCACAACTGCTCTCCTCAGGACCTTCTTCCTCTTATGGCTCGAAGAACTTCAAAGGTCCCTCTTATTCCCTGTCGAGAATTTTCCTTACCCACAGCAACTCTTCAAGTGACCTCCCTTCGAAATCGGGAAATCAGACTTCACAATTTTGTGAATCCTATGGTCGCGTGTTTCTTACTTCACGATTCCCCGAAACTCGATGCGAGTCAACACTGACTTCTCCCCTACTATCGAAATTTCTCCCTATCGGAAGATCGCTACTCGCGACATCAACAATCGGAATTTTCCACCTCCGATATCCGATGCACCGAACCTCTGATATTGCGCCACCTATCTACCTACCTGTTCCTCTGTGGACCACATTCCGGAGGCAAATTGGGAAATCGCGTATCGGGATATCGCGATTCCCGTTGCACTAATTCACAGAACGCTCCAAGTCCCGAACCCCAATATGGGTAACACCTGTCCACCACTATCTCTAACTGTCACCCACAAGAACCCTCCGTTGGGATATCGCGCTTCGCGACTTCAAGCTGCAAGGTTCCTCTGCTCTTGCAAACCCCGATTCTCCGATCCCCGACTCCTCGGGATCTCCTGACACGCGTCCTGCACGATCGACAGTTCTGAGCCTATCGGGATATCGCTACTGGCAATATCGCAATATTTGTTACACAAACTTGGGACTTCACCTCGCGAATCCACGATATGCGGTGTCACGTGTAGATCTGATGGTCTCTGTGACTTCAGACCGATGGCTCTACTTCCTCCTAAGCTTCAAACCTCTGAATGCTCCTTCGCAGAGACTTGTTCACCCTCTCGCCAACCTGTGGCGCTTCTCTCAGGTTTTCAGCAGCAGCTCCTTGCACTTATCCTTCGGTGAAATTGAAGGCTTATTCCTCCTGAGCTTGTTCTTGACTTCACAAGTCCTTATGAGAACTGGTTGCGCAAACTCCTTGCGGCAAATCTTCAAAATGCCTAAGTGTTGAAATCACTTGACTCTGCGCACTCCTGCAGCAGTAGTCTTTCAAAGCTTTGCTCAGGTTGACAACCCTGAGAACTTCCCTTGGCCTGCGCACTCCTTGCACGGCACTGTGCCTAACTGCACTTCGAGGGAATGAAAACAAAAGTTATCTCTAACTGAACCCTTCTGTCAACGCACTCCTTGCAGACGATTCAACTGCACTCCTTGAAGGAATGCTCTGGCTCACTTAGAGAAACAATTGAAACTCATTCACTCATCCTCTTAGACTTCTGTTCAACCATGAAATCACATACACAACATATAAAAGAAAATGTATGACAAGAAACAAACATTCTTGAGCAAAACATCAATACACAGAGAAACAATACCAACCATGAACTTGAATCAAAGCCTTTCTATTAATTCAATATCTGTACATGGGTGTTCTTTACACAGCTCTCTGCTTGCTCTTTTCTTCTTGCTCTTGTTCTGAATGAATAATAATACAATGTACAATGAGGGTGTTTATATCTGTTTTCCCTCTTGGACCCTAAAGTTATGAAATCTAGACTTAAATTCCTATCTACCAGCATTAAATCTATTAAATGCCTTATCTACCTAAGGACGAGAGCTATCTGCTCAAGGTCCATTACAATATATAAAGTGTGCCTTCATAAATGGCTTCATTTAAAGATTTGTGCAACATTCCCAAAGTATTTTCAAAAATTTGGGTTGGTTTGTCCAGCTATTCTCCGCTTGATGTGCTGGCTCACTTGATGTGCTGGCGATGCTCCTGCATCATACTCCTCGACTTGAAAACTTTCATGGGATCCTGTCCATGAGCTCCTGCACGGTCTGTCCATGCTTTTGAATCACTGCTTCGCTCTCCCAGCTGGCATCCTCTACTGGGTGATTCTTCCATTTGACCAGATACTCGAAGTATTCTTTCCTCCTAGTCTTCTTACCCACTCTCTTGTCCAGTATACGCTCCATTTGTGGATTTTCTACTATCGGCATCTGCTTCATCCACTGGATCACTAGTTCCTCATCTCCAGTCTCTGCTTCTCTAGCTCTGTATGGGCATAAATCTGCCACATTAAATATCGGAGATATTCCGATGCCATCCGGTAGCTCAATCTCATAAGAATTCTCTCCGAATTTTCTCAAGACCTTGCATGGTCTGATTTTCTTCATTTTCAGTTTATTGTATGTTCCCCTTGGGAACCTTTCCTTCCTCAGATGTGCCAAAACTAGATCACCAACTTCGAACTGAAGTTGTCTCTTTCATTGGTCTACTCTGCGCTTATACTCCTGGCTTGAATCAATCAGTCGCTGCTTCACCTGGTCGTGAAGTTCCTTCATTGCTTCAGCGAATTCCTCTGCGCTAGCGCTGCTAGTAGCAGTTTGTTTTGAATCCCACAGTTCAGAAACTCCTCTCGGCTGCATCCCATATACAACCTGAAATGGACTCTTTCCTGTACTTCGATTCACCGAATCGTTGTACGTGAACTCTGCTTGTGGTAATATGCTATCCCAACTGCTATGGTGCTCTGTCACCAAACTTCTTAATAAATCTCCCAGACTCCTGTTGACCACCTCTGTTTGCCCATTCGTCTGTGGATGATAAGCTGAACTAAACACCAATTTAGTTCCTAGCTTCTTCGATAGCGTCCTCCAAAAATTCCCTATGAATTTGGTATCTTTGTCTGAAACTATGCTTCTCGGCAATCCATGGAGTCGAATGACCTCCTTGAAAAATAGATTTGCGATGTGAGTCACATCGCTGGTCTTCTGGCATGGAATAAAATGTGCCATCTTTGAAAACCTGTCCACCACCACAAAGATGGAATCAACACCTCTTTGTGTCCTCGGCAAACCTAATACAAAATCCATGCTAATCGCCTCCCATGGCCTCTCTGGTATGGGCAATGGCTGATAAAAACCTGCATTCTGTTTTCTCCCTTTTGAGTGTTGGCAAATTCTGCATCTGTCAACAAACCTTTTAACTTCCGACCGCATTCCTAGCCAAAAGTATGCTTCGCTTAGCTTTGCAAATGTCTTGTCGTGGCCAAAATGCCCTGCTAATCCACCACTGTTCTTCTCTTTCAACAAGTTCTCCCTCATGGAGCAATTCAGAATACACAGTTGATTGCCTCTAAACAACAATCCTTCCTGGATCATATAATCTATCCACGGACTCCGATCTCTGAGAACTGGATTCTCAGCTGCTTCATACACTTCTGCAAAATCTGCATCTCCTGCGTACATGTCCTTAAGATTTTCAAAACCCAATGTTTTGACTCGGAACTCCTGCAGCAACAAACATTTTCTACTCAAAGCATCAACCACTTTGTTAGCAGTACCTGAAATGTGTTTAATTACAAATGTAAAATTCTGCATATACTCTACCCATTTTGCATGTTTCTGATTCAAATTCTCTTGTTGACTCACAAACTGTAATGCATGATTATCACTATACAATACAAATTCTTTTGGGATCAAGTAATGCCTCCACTTTTTCAGTGCTTGTATGATAGCATTAAATTCTTTATCATACGTGGAGTATTTCAGTTTCGCCTCATCCAGCTTCTCGCTAAAATATGCAACCGGCATGTCGTCTTGGCTCAAGACCGCTCCTATGGCATATCCGCTTGCATCACATTTCACCTGAAATCTCTTTTGGAAATCCGGTAACACCAACACTGGTTGTTCTGTGATCTTCTGCTTCAACAAATTGAAACTCTTCTCAACCTCTACTGTCCAATGAAAATATTTATGTCTCTTTTTCACTGTGTCCATCATCGCTGCGCTAATTCCACTGAAATTCTTGATGAACTTTCGGTAGAAACTAGCTAAGCCATGGAAACTTCTCACCTCGAAAATATTTCTTGGTGATGGCCAATTCTTAATTACGTCCACTTTACTTGGATCCATCTTCAATTCATTTGCCAATATGACAAACCCCAAGTAAATGAGTTCTTTCTTCATATTTATCAACAGCTTCTCCTGCTGTAGCTTCCTCATCACAATGGCCAAATGTTTCAGATGCTCAGCCTTCGTCTTACTGAAAATCAGTATGTCATCCAGATATACGACAACAAATTTCCCGATGAATTCCCTTAGGAATTCATTCATCAACCTCATAAAGGTACTTGGTGCATTCGTCAAACCAAACGGCATGACTAGCTACTCATACAATCCTTCGTTTGTTTTGAAGGTTGTCTTCCACTCATCGCCTTCCCTCATGCGAATCTGATGATACCCGCTCTTCAAGTCGATCTTTGAAAAGAAATTTGCCCCACTCAGGCAATCCATCAGATCATCCATTCTCAGCAGTGGAAACCTGTACCTGATGGTTATCTTATTGATCGCTCTCGAGTCGGTACACATCCTCCAGCCTCCATCCTTCTTTGGACTGAGCACTGTCAGAACAGCGCATGGGCTCAAACTCTC
Source organism: Picea engelmannii (assembly GCA_009831015.1). NCBI lineage: Eukaryota > Viridiplantae > Streptophyta > Pinopsida > Pinales > Pinaceae > Picea > Picea engelmannii. The sequence goes on along the minus strand of ML783331.1, from coordinate 108,715 downwards.
CCTGACCAATCCTTTGTCCAATAACTCCTGGACTTGATTCTTGACCTCTTCATTTTCTTGCGGCATCAACCTGTACGCGGCTTTGTTCGGCAAACTCGCTCCTGGTATGAGGTCTATCTGGTGACTCACACTTCTCATCGGTGGCAACGAATGAGGTAATTCGTCTACGATGATGTCAGCGAACTCTCCCAGCAGTTCCTGAATCTCATCTGGTAAATCATCCACTCTTGTGCTAGTCAGAACAATCCTCGGTTTTCTGACCACAAAGAATTGTGGATCTTCCTTCTTCTCCATCTCTGTAAGAAGCTCCTTCCCACTCATGAGAAGTCTTGTGTTGCTTACTTCCGGTTTCACCTCCTTATCTTTTATCGGAAGTGACTTGTGTGCCCTCCCATCCTTTTCCAGGGTATATGTGTTCATTCTCCCATCATGAACCACATTTCTGTCATATTTCCATGGTCTACCCAACAATAAATGACATACATCCATGGGAATAACATCACAGAGTACTTTATCATTATACCCACCTATTTTGAATTCAACTAAAAACTGTTTAGTGACACTCACTTGATGTCCTTTTTGTAGCCATGAAACTTTGTATGGACTCGGGTGATCAGTTGTCTCCATCTCCAACTTCTCTACCATCTCGGTTGAAATGAGATTATCCATGCTACCACTGTCTATGATAACCTTGCATACCCTGTCCTTGGTCTTGCAAGCCATTCTGAATAGTCTGGTCCTTTGAACTGGACTTTCTACCTCCTTCTCAAGTGTTAAAAGGAATTTATGCATCCCAAGCGATCTTCCGCCTTCTGCATCTTCAGTCTTAGCATCACACCTCTGCACTTCTGTGATGTGAGCTTCTCCGACGTCCTTCTTTTTCTATGGACACTCAAATGACCTGTGCCCATTATTTCCACATGTGAAACATGTGATTACTCCACCTCATCCTCTTCCTCTGCCTCTGGTATGAGGAAAAGTATTTGCGTCAGCATAATCTCCCTTCTTCTCATTATGCTACCCTCTCTGTGAGGTTCCACCTCTCTCAGTCTTACCCTGAGGTTTCTTCCATTCCTCTTTGGGCTTCTGGAATTTCTCCTGGGCAACTGTCTTGCCTCTGGGATGAATTCTGCCTTGCCCTCGCTGACCTTGCTTATGGCTCAGCTTTTCTTCAGCTTTCAGAGCCATCTGATAAGTATCCTCCACCATCCTGATGGTAACCATGCTTAATTCATCCTTAATGTCGTATCTCAGACCATTCAGGTATCTGGCAACTTTCTCATCATCGCTCTTCCGATGACCTGCTCTGATTTTCAGTCGATAGAATTCTTCAGTGTATTCTTTCACTGTCATCAGCTTCTGTCTCAGGTTCTGCATCCTCCTGAACAATGTAATTTGATAATCCCTTGGGATGAACTTCGCCTTCATCTTCGCGATCATTTGGTCCCAACTCTTGATTTTCTGCTTGCCTTTGCAGCGTCTGTCAGCTTGTAGCTCATCCCACCACAATGCTACATGTCCTTTCAACCGTGTGACAACATGTCTAACCTTCTTATCCTCTTCGATATCCTCTTAATCGAAGTAGGTTTCAAGAGCTCTTATCCAATCTAGCAACTCTTCTGCATCCAGATTTCCCTCGTAAACTGGAATGTCCATTTTCGCCTTCACACCCATTCTGGAAATGGCTTTGATCAACCGCTCAGTTGATGCATCCTCTACTGTGACCTCTTCTTCATGTCCAACTTCCTCTTCAAATTCGGAATCACTAAGATCCCCTGCACCAACTCCGTGTCTCTGATTTGTCTCCATCTCTTCAAGCCTTGCTCGGAGATCTCTCATTTGCCTCTCCATTTCTGGATTTCCTGTCGGCCTGCCTCTTCTTCTCACCTCCCTATCCTCTGGGTCGGGTGATTGTCTTTCTCTCCTGGGTGGCATGATGAATTTCCCTCTCTCTGCTATAGAAAACAAAGAGCCAAACCTTCTCTGATACCACCCTGACGCAACCGCACCCCTCGGAGCACGACCGCTCTCCTCAGGACCTTCTTCCTCCTACAGCCCAAAGAACTTCAAAGGTCCCTCTTATTCCCTGTCGGGAATTTTCCTTACCCACAACAACTCTTCAAGTGACCTCCCTTTGAAATCGGGAAATTGGACTTCGCAATTTTGTGAATCCTATGGTCGCGTGTTTTTTACTTCACGATTCCCCGAAACCTGATGCGATTCAACGTTGACTTCTCTCCTGCTATCGAAATTTCTCCCTATCGGAAGATCACTACTCGCGATGTCAACAATCAGAATTTCCCACCTCTGATATCCGACGCACCGAACCTCCGATATTGTGCCACCTGTCTACCTACCTGTTCCTTTGTGGCCCACACTCTGGAGGCAAATCAGGAAATCGCGTATCAGGATATCGCGATTCTCATTGCACTAATTCACAGAATGCTCCAAGTCTCGAACCCCGATATGGGTAACACCTGTCCACCACTATCTCTAATTGTGGCCCACACAAACCCTCCGTCGGGATATCGCGCTTCGCGACTTCAAGCTGCAAGGTTCCTTTGCTCTTGCAAACCCCGATTCTCCGATCCCCGACTCCTCGAGATCTCCTGACACACGTCTTGCACGATCGACGGTTCTAAGCCTATCGGGATATCGCTACTGGCGATATCACAATATTTGTTACACAAACTTGGGACTTCACCTCACGAATCCACGATATGCGGTGTCACGTGTAGATCTGATGGTCTCTGTGACTTCAAACCGACGACTCTACTTCGTCCTGAGCTTCGAACCTCTGAATGCTCCTCCGCGGAGACTTGTTCACCCTCTCGCCAACCTGTGGTGCTTCTCTCATGTTTTCAGCAGCAGCTCCCTGCACTTATCCTTCGGTGAAATTGAAGGCTTATTCCTCCTGAGCTTTTTCTCGACTTCACAAGTCCTTATGAGAACTGGTTGCGCGAACTCCTTGCGGAAAATCTTCAAAATGCCTAAGTGTTGAAATCACTTAACTCTGCGCACTCCTGCAGAAGTAGTCTTTCAAAGCTTTGCTCAGGTTCACAACCCTGAGACCTTCCCTTGGCCTACGCATTCCTTGCACGGCACTGTGCCTAACTGCACTTCGAGGGAATGAAAACAAAAGTTATCTCTAACTTAACCCTTCTGTCAATGCACTCCTTGCGGACGATTCGACTGCACTCCTTGCAGTAATTCTCTGGCTCACTTAGAGAAACAATTGAAACTCATTCACTCATCCTCTCAGACTTCTGTTCAACCATGAAATCACATACATATCATATAAAAGCAAATGTATGACAGGAAAAAAACATTCTTGAGCAAAACATCAATACACAGAGAAACAATACCAACCATGAACTTGAATCAAAGCCTTTCTATTAATTCAATATCTGTACATGGGTGTTCTTTACACAGCTCTCTGCTTGCTCTTTTCTTCTTGCTGCTGTTCTGAATGAATAATAATACAATGTACAACGAGGGTGTCTATATCCGTTTTCCCTCTTGGACCCTAAAGCTATCAAATCTAGACTTAAATTCCTATCTACCAGCATTAAATCTATTAAATGCCTTATCTACCTAAGGACGAGAGCTATCTGCTCAAGGTCCATTACAATATATAAAGTGCGCCTTCATAAATGGCTTCATTTAAAGACTTGCGCAACATTCCCAAAGTATTTTCAAAAATTTCGGTTGGTTTGTCCAACTAGTCTCCGCTTGATGTGCTGGCTCGCTTGATGTGCTGGCAATGCTCCTGCATCTGAAAATCACAGCTATAACAACAAGGTGATCAAACCTCCATCACAACGCTATAATAATAGCTCGACTGGATCCTCCATGCCTGAGCTACTTGGTGTAGAAAGAAGAAAGGTAACATGAGAAGTCAGTTAAAACTAGTTGTTGTGTTATTGTGATCAAACCTCCATCACAACAACAAAACTACTCTGGAATGGATCATCCATGCCCGGGTGTTCTAACACATGAATTACAGAGAAATGAAAGAAGTTGACTATCATTAAACAAGAAGTCTCCAAATACCATATATAGCCAGAGAACCAGAGGTCTCGCTAAAGATTTATAGTTGGGAGCTTAGCTCTACCATCGATACTAAAACAAATGACAAAAATGCCTCTATATACTTGGAACTGGCTCAACTGCTGAAGACGCGATTATGGCATGAGTTTAATGCTTTGCGGTGACAAGTTTCCCTATTAGGCTGTGCATGTAGACGATGGTTAGACTGCCCATGCAGTTGGCTGTCAGACGCAATCTCTGTCAGGCTGGACTGACAGTCTGCCTCTGCGCTTATCCCTTTCCGACCTTCCATTTATGGAAGGAGACGACGTTCAACCGCCACCACCTGCTACAATAACTGCTTTCTCAGGATTAGAATTGGCATGAGTCAAACTTGGCACCTGGAGGACATGAGGGCCACTTTCTGCCCCTTTACATGTTTATGTGATAACACAATGGACAGGAAAAGAGAGGACACTCCCAATAATTGGTAGCGTCTAGTGGATAATTTTCACCCATGACAAGTTCAATAAAATATCTTTTAATAAATACTAACATATTTTAATTCTCTTAAAAACATGACATCATTTGTCCTTCGTCATGAATTCCTTTTGATATTATCCAACCAGTTTCATTTATTGATTGTGTTATAGCATGCCTCTAAATTATCCAAACTCCTATACACTAAGCTCATTTCGTTTTTTCCTTTTAACTTGGATCCATTTTCATTTTCCTCGCTATTGTTTTCCCAATCTATCCAAATCCTTATTTCCCTTTTTCCTTTTAACTTGGATCCATCTTTTTGTATATGCTTCCATGATGTACTTTGTACCATAACTTTACTCATTTATTTTTCTTTTTTTCAAAGTGTTTAAGTTAAGTGATATTTTTGGCCTCCATTCAAACCATTTTACAATGAATGTAAATATATTGTTAGAACAATAGAGTTTATGTTCATTTACATTATATAATTATCAAAAGAAGGAAAGAAAACAAAACTTACATAATAAATGAAATACTATACATTGTCATCTTTTTAAAACATGTTAATTCCACAATCCAAATTATATGTTTTTAAAACAAATCTTACATATAAGATACTTCAAAAACTCAAAATTGGGTTAAAAATGCTTTCAAATCTTTTGAAATAAGAAAAGCATTTGGGATATGACATATAGTGATATTCTTGTTTGTAGTATGTATCTTTTAATATAAGGTTTTAGTTTTTTTAGCCTAGTAAATAATGAATACTTTGTATCAATGTTGAAGGCAATGTTGATGCCCAAAGAATAATCGAGGTAAGTTACTTTCTATTTACCCCATAGTTATCATATATGAACTTGGATCATTTAGAAATTGAAAGATTTCAATTCCAAAAAAAATTGAAAGACATTATTTATATGAATAAATATATCAATAATATTTTTTAAAAATCTTACTGAGAAATACGCCTAGTTTACTGGACTTTTCATGTTATAAATACAAATACATTTTTTTATTAAACATTATGATTTATAATGCTATTTGCATGTGTGATCTTCTCAGATTTTGAGTCTGTACATAGAGAAAGGGCATTTGGATGGGTGCGATAAGCGTTCTGAAGATATAAAATATATAGCTGCTCCTTAGTCTTCGGATTATGGTGTGTCTCAAAAGCAATAAATTTATCACCCGCAGCAGGCACGCTTGGACTTGTAAACATATAAATTCGTTCTCCTTATGGAAGGAGGATTCAGAGAAAATTCCTAGCTACAGACTCCATTCAAGTGTTAATGTTTTTGTATTTTTTTTTTTAAATCATGATACGATATCGTATGCGTCCATGTTCTAGTGGTCTCATTATCCTGTATTATTTGCATACTAATTTCATATTATTGTATATGGTTCAGTAAGTGATAAAAGGATAAATCATAAATGTTTATTTTTTTTTAATATTAATTCGAAGATTTATAAGTAATGAACATAAAAATCTAGTATAGTAAGTAATCATAATTTTTTTTGTTAATTATTTAAATATATAGGATAAATAATTTATAATTTGCTTTTAAAGAGATTTAGTTTAGAGGTTGGTTATATAAAGAGATCATCTCTATGTTCATCATGGAAGGAATTACACATCTCCCTCATATTTTAGCAATACAACATTAAAATGTTTTAACTATAAGAAGTTTTTTACTTTCAATTGCTTTATAAACATTTCAATAATAAATTTACACACACACACATGATAATGATAATGATGATGATGATTAACAACTATTGAGACCAATTGATATACTCGAACCTTAAGAAGGTAAGGGATTACTTCAATTTCTTTAAAATTGTATTTCTATGCTCAAAAAATGTTGAGAGAAGAATTCCAAGATCACCATAGTTTTGATCACTTAGGAGGTTAGGAAGGTATGTGTTAGTACAAGATCCAGTTTTGCCAAGAATGGAGAAATTAGTAAGGCCTTAGGCCATATGACCTTATTGGGCCTATATGGGGAAATGGGGCTAAATTCTAAGACATGTGGATGAAGAAACGAGCCTAATTGAGTTTGGAATAATAAAAAAGAGTTAAAATTAAGCCCCTGGCGCATAAACTAAGCTCAAAGCACTTATTGAGACGAAGAAGAGGGATTATCATGACCCAAAGACCTACCATATCATTGGCAGAGGGGGATTATGGTTGAACCATAGGATAATACCAAGGCCTAAAGGATGCGGGAGGCCTGATCTCCAAAAGGATCTCAAGAGAGAAAGATCAAGGTCTCTCATCACATGTTGCATCACAAACATACAAGAGCTTAAATGTCCCCTTGGCTATGCGACAATAGTTTAACATTGGACACACATCCACTTTTAAGTGGCGTCGCACTACAAAAGGGAAAAAGGAAAACCATCATCGAGGGCATGTGATACCAGTTTATGGTTTGGAAAAAACCACGCATCACCCCTGAGACACAAGACACACCTGGAAATTGATGAAGCACGCCCTGTAGCACTGACATGTACATTACAGTGTGTTAGCGATATTTCTTGAAAGGGGGTTAGAATGCGAAAGAAAGGGTTAAAAACCCATTTGTCCTAAGTTTTGGTGCGAATGCGCCTATGTTAAACGAAAATCAGTTCTGGACGGCTGGGATTTGCGCGCTCAGATTAACGACACATATC
>ML783331.1:60206-81548 GCA_009831015.1 Picea engelmannii | reverse complement strand
ATAGAGATTATGTTAGGGTTTTTTTCCCTAGAAGGCAACCCTCTTTTATGAGGGAAATGTATTGCGGCTATGGATGATGGTGAATATTGTATTCTGAGAGAGGAGACTGTGAGAGAAAGAAGAGGAAGTTACAACGGGTTTTTTCTGTAGGTTGTATCCCTTCATTTGCTAGATAATAATAAAAGAAGGACCTGGCAATTTCTCTGGTGGACGTAGCCCACACTGGGTGAACCACATAAATCTGTGTCTCTCTTGTATTGTGTGTCTTCTGTGTTTTTTTTCTGCATTTGTTTTATTTTATTGCTCCACGGTCCTGTTTTTCTAACAGAACATTCAGGGTCTATTGCGCCAAGAGAAGAGAAGACCGCAGAACCTCGTCGAGAAGAATCAAAAACTTCAGGAACTGCGCAGGTTGTTGAAGTAAGTATTATTAATCCTTTTGTTGTTTCAGTAGCATCAAGTAACTAGAGTAATCAAAGTAGTCAGAGTCATCAGAGAACTCAGAGCACTGTTACAAGTAGTTCAACACATACTCAGTCAGGAAACCTAGGAAGATCCATGGTAGATGAGATGAGGTTACCCACCTTTAGCGGAGACAGATGTGAAGATCCTGATCAACACTGGTTTCTATGTGAAGCTGTATGGAGTATTACGAATGTCACCGAAGAAGCTGTTAAAAGAGCTCATTTTAGTACTACCCTACGAGACCATGCACCGAGTTGGTACATGAAATTTGTCTAAGGAGTTTCACAGCTGAAACCGTTGAACGAGATTAAGACTGCGTTGATCACTGAGTTCAAGAAACCCACGTCAAAGTCACAGTGAATTATAGAGTTGAAGGAGATCAAGCAAAAAGTAGTTGAACCTGTTTGGGAATTTGATCAGAGGTTTAAGACCTTGATAGGTCGTTTGAGTTTTTAGATCCCATATGAACAGAACAAAGAATGGTTCATCGCTTCCCTCCTACCACACATCAGAGTCCCTTTGATGCAACAGAGTGTAACACTTCCAATATGGCATAATGGATTGTTTCCCCTTTTTATCTCTTTTTTCTTGTTGAGGGATAGAATCCCCGAGTCCCTACGAGGTCCTAGCGCAGGATAGCTCTTCCTGTCAAAACTTTCCCTAATCCAATCCGCCGGTTCTTTCATCGAAAACCCGCCATGTACGACTCAAGTACCAAGCGTGGGTTTCACATCCATGTGATCATTGGTTATGACCCCGGCCAAGCCAAGCGATGCCTTTCGCACTTCATGACTCAGCGATGCATGAGGGTCAAGTATTTTTTACTCTTCAAACCCTGAAACCCAAAATCCTACCTTTTATTTGAGATTGAAGGCTGCGAGTCTCTCCCCTGATCCGACGGTCCTAGACGTATCGGGACTTCGGTAACCGGGAGTTCGAAATGCAAGGGGATCGAGTCTTTTGAGTCTTCAAACCCCGAAACCCAAAATCCTACCTTCTATTTGAGATTGACGGCTGCAAGTCTCTCCCCTGATCCGACGGTCCTAGCCGTATCGGGACTTCGGTAATCGGGAGTTTGAAATGCAAGGGGATCGAGTCTTTTGACTCTTCAAACCCCGAAACCGGAAATCCTACCTTCTATATGAGATCGATGGCTGCGAGTCTCTCCCCTGATCTGATGGTCTTAGCCATATCAGGACTTCGGTAACTGGGAGTTCCAAATGCAAGGGGATCGAGTCTTTCGACTCTTCAAACCTTGAAACCCGAAATCCTATTCACACTAAGCCGATTCAGAGTTTCGCACTACGGGACTTCGCGACTTGCAAAGGTGAGGGTTATCGCCCTATGGTTTCCCGGGTGCTGTAATGCTGAAAAGCTGAAACATATTCATACTAAGCCGATTTGGAGTTTCGCACTTCGAGACTTCGCGACTTTCGAAGGCGAGGGTTATCAACCTATGGTTTCCCAGGTGCCAAAATGCCGAAAAGCTGAAACATATTCATACTAAGCCGATTCAGAGTTTTGCACTCCAGGACTTCGCGACTTGCGAAGGCGAGGGTTATCTCCCTATAGTTTCTCGGGTGTCGAAACGCCGAAAATCCGAAAACTGTTTCCGCTAAGCTGCTTCGGGGTTTCGCCGAAAACTCTTCACACTAAACTGATGGTCCAGATCACTCTTGAATCAATGACCATGATCACGTCACGGTGTCGCGAATTGTGAGTTCGTGCAATCCTACCCATTGACTACTCCAAATCACGGGTCAGTGAAATGCTACCCGACTGCCATGTGTCCCGCGCCGATGGACGGTTTCGAATACTCCGGGATTTATAGGACGTTTCCAAGCCCACCCTCCGGCATATGAAAAGGTTAAGGACAATGGGAAATAGAGCTCCAACAGATCCTTTCGGGGGTTTCCACGTAAAATATCCCTAGACTTGGTGATCTGACTAAAGCCTTCCTAAATCGTTGAGCTATAAACTCTGCGGTAGGGGTAAAGTAAACTCACGGGTTTAGTACCATGGTATCCCTTTCAAGGGACTCACTCCGACTCGAGAGTGAGAGGAAACTCCCCAAGAGAAGTGCCTTCGAGAAAATTAAGCCAGGGCATAGCGTGAGTCAGGTAGATGGGGTCAATCTCCAGTGTACAGACTCGTATTCTGAACCTATTCATTCTATGTCTAAACCGATTATGGTCATATAAGTATTAGCATGCATCCATTGTATTCCAAATCAAACCACATGAAAACACTTCCATACAGAAAACATTCATGAGTGTATAAACATGAGCATGCATTCAGTTCAAAAGACAAGACATAACACTTATCAGAAAACACCAGGTGTGTTGTGACCACTAAGAGGGGTGCTCGTTTCCACCCAACTATAGGCTCAGTGAATCCAGACGGATTTACCACTAGCCACCCTCGAGCTAGAACACGATGCTTGGAGATTCAGTCTCCTATTTCTAGCTCCACGGAAGTCTAGAACGAAGGTTTTTCTCCCCTTCTCCACTGTTTGGGGCTCTCTCTCTATCTGGCTAGAGTTCCTTTCATCTTCTCTTCTGCGATCCCTGTTGTGTATGCCCTCTACCCCCTTCCCCCCACATTTCCTCTCTTGCCTTGTTCTGCAAGGTTGCGTGTGGCGTGAATTCCCCCGTCCATGGTAAGGTCTGAGGGCTTCTACGGATAGACGGTTCACCCCCATCCCCTCATTAACTCATGAGGAGCCTCCCCACCTACCATCATGGCAAGTAATTCATTCTAGGGTTAGAGAGAAGCTTTGGTCTTTGAGCCAGTAAAGACCAAAACGATATTGGTTTGGTGGAAGTTAAGGCCACCATTCCAGGTGCCTTCCACCACCTTTCATTAGCCATCGTGGTCTCTTTCAGCACATCCCTCTCCCAACAATCATGCAACACATATTCATAACATTATTTACATTCATCGACCTTTTATACAAAGGTCCGTCAAATCAAACATTCACATCTTTGAGTTTGCCATAGTTCTTGGCCAATATAGTTATTTTTACAGACTGGGGGAAACAGGGTGTTACAATTCCCTCCCCCTTAAAGGAACATCATCATTGATGTTCTATCTATCAATAGGACGTGTATGTACAGAAGTAAACAAAAATCGGATATGCCTGTTTCATGGCATCTTCCATTTCCCACGTAGCCTCATCTGGGCCAAAATGTTTCAACTGCACCTTGACCTGTGCAATGGTTTGGTTCCTGAGTGGGATTTCCTTTCTGTCCAGTATGCATTGAGGTTCTGGTAGAAATTCTCCCTCCGGTTCCACCTGGATCACAGACCAGTCAATTACATGATTAGAATCGTGTACATATTTCTTCAATAATGAAACATGGAATACATTATGTGCTTTTACTGTGGGAGGAAGTGCTAGCCTATAGGCTATAGGTCCTACCCTATATAGAACTTCAAAGGGTCCACAATACTAAGGTGCCAACTTGGCACAAGCTCCCATCTTCAGTGAACTCTTCCTGGGCCTAACTCTGAGATATACGTGGTCTCCTGCCTTGAACTCTCTTGGAGTTCTCTTTCGGTCAGCGTAACTTTTCTGTCGGTTTTGAGCGACCTTTAAATTTTGTTTTACCTGAATCACTTGTTGTTCCATTTCTTTCAACATGTCGGGTCCAATAGTAACTCTGTTTACGGGATTACTCCAACTAACTGGTGTGTTGCATGGCCTACCGTAGAGGACTTCGAAAGGACTCATCTTCAGGGATTCTTGGTAGCCGTTGTTGTAGGCGAATTCCACCAGTGGCAGGTAATATTCCCACTTTTTGGGTTGATGCATTATATGCATCCTTAGCATGTCTTCTAATATTTGGTTCACTCTTTCCATCTGCCCATCGGTTTGAGGATGATAGGCTGTGCTAAATAGTAACTTGGTCTCTAGACCAACCATCAGGGATTTCCAAAAGTTGGAAGTAAATTTTGTGTCTTTGTCAGACAAGATCTCTTTCGGCATACCATGCAGTCTGAATATCTCCTTCATGAATACATTGGCGATGTCTATTGCCTTGCAAGTCGACTTGACGGGGATAAAATGAGCAGACTTGCTCAATTTATCCACCACTACCATGATGGCGTCATTCTGTTTGGTTGAGGTTTGTAATCTGGTGATGAAATCCATGGAGATGGTTTCCCATTTCCATTTCAGGATTGGTAGAGGTTGTAATAATCCTGCTGGGTGTCGGTGTTCTGCTTTAACCTGTTGGCATTCTATGCATTTGGCTAAGTACTCAACTATGTCTTTCTTCAATCCAGGCTAGTAGAATTGTTTCCTAGTGGCCGTGATCATCTTCTGGTATACTGGATGACCATTATAGGGTCTTTTATGTAGTTCATCCATTATGAACCTCTTCAAGTCGTCACAATCTGGAATATACAATCTGTTTCTGTAAGTGAGCAGTCCTCCTTCCATCATCTGGTAGCCTTCATACTTTATCCCTGTGGATTCTTGCTGCAAGTACGAGGTCACGGTCTGGAAGAATGTGTCTGTTTCTTGTGCATTCCTGACTCTTTCCTTGACATCCGTCTCGCAGGTGCTCACCGCTGCCAGGTGAATTGTTTTCATACTTCTACTAAGGGCATCGACCACCTTATTTTCCTTTCCCTTAATATGTTTGATTTCAAAATCAAACTTGCTAAGGAGGGCCATCCACCTAGCTTGTCTAGCATTGAGTTTTGGTTGGTCAAAAAGATATCACAATCCACAGTGGTCTATCATAAGTACAAATTTCCTTCCCAGGAGGTAATGCCTCCACATTTTTAAGGCGTGCACTATGGCAGCCAACTCTAGGTCATGGGTCACATAGTTGACTTCGTGCTCATTCAATTTTTGGGATTCATAGCAGACCACACTTCCTTCTTGCATAAGGACTCCTTCGAGCCCTTCTTTGCAGGAATCTGTGCACATGAGGAAGTCAGCTTCAGGATCGACGATCTTCAACACGGGTGCGTGGGTTAGTAGATGTTTCAGGGTTTGAAATCTTTCTTCACATTTTTGTGTCCACGTGAATTTAGTCCTTTTATTTTGGAGGGTAGTGATTGGACACCCAATCTTGGAGAATCCTTTTATAAATCTCCTATAGTATCCTGCTAAGCCCATAAAGGATCTGATATCCAAAATGTCCTTTGGGGTAGGCCATTCCATAATAGACCTAATCTTGTCAGGGTCTACTGCTACTCCTTTTTCAAATAGAACATGGCCCAATTAATGTATTTGCTTCTGGAAAAAGTCACCCTTGCTAAATTTGGCATAGAGATAATGTTCTCTTAGCATTTGAAGTACAAGCCTAAGGTGTTCCTCATGTTCCTCTCTATTCTTGGAGTAAATTAATATATCGTCAATAAAAACCAGTACAAATTTTCCTAGGAATTTGCCGAGCACATTGTTCATCAAGCACATAAAAGTGGCAGGGGCATTGGTTAATCCGAATGCTACTACCACAAACTCATAGTGACCATATCTCGTCCTGAAGGTAGTTTTGTGGATGTCTTCACCCTTGATTTGGACTTGATGGTATCTAGATCTCAAGTCAATCTTTGAGAAGATGGAAGCACCTCCCAATTGATCGAATAGGTCATCGATCCTGGGTAAGGGGTACTTGTTCTTTATGGTTACCTTATTGAATTGTCTATAATCTACACAAAGTCGAAGGGTACCATCTTTCTTTTTCACAAACAGGACTAGTGCTCCCCATGGGGACATGCTGGGCTGGATATAGCCTTTGTCCATCATTTCTCTTAATTGTAATTTAAGCTCAACTAGCTCAGGTGTGCTCATCCTATAGGGTGTCCTAGACATTGGCACCGCTCCTGGTGCAAGTTCTATTGAGAAGTCAATGTCCCTTCTCAGAGGTAGACCCGGGACCTCTTCCATAAGTACATCTCTATATTCTCTTAGTGTGGGGTGGTCTTCGAGGCTTGGTTTGTCACCTTCAATTGATTTCAGCACCTGTATCGCATATAGTGGACATCCCTTTCTGCAATACTTTCTCATTTGAAGAGCTACTGTCTGTCTCACCGAGACAGGTTTCTGGATCCCTTGAAGGGTTATCCTTCTTCCTTCTTCACTTACACATTCTAAGGTTTTATGGTAACAGTCTAGTCTGGCTTTATGCATGGCTAGCCAGTCCATATCAACCAACAAGTCATACGATCCTAGGGGTAATATGTTAAGGGTTGCTTGGGTGGGGAATTCACCCATAATGAATTGGCAAGCTTGTATGACCTCTGCTACCTTTCTTTTGGTGCCAGTGGATAACTGTACCAACCATGGCTTGGCGTTTTTATGTGGCTGTAGTTTACACTTATCAACAGCCTTAGGGGCTATATAACTCAAATTTGAACCAAGGTCAATCAGAATAGACACTAGATGGTTGGTGATCATACCTTCTATTTGCACCAATGAAGCTTGGTGGTCGGCTTGGTTATTATCCAAGGATGCATAAATTTGCGGCACACTCCTGGCCATGTCATTGACAGTGGTAGCTTCTTGAACGCTGCAAATTCTCTGGCTGTTTTGTTGTCGGTGTGGGCAATCCCTCAGTAGATGTTCTTCTCCACAACCCCAACATTTCAAAGGTTCTCTCTTTGGGTTGTTAGTCTTCCCTGGGGCAGATAAAAAAGGTTTATTTCCGCCCAAGGAGGGGAAGTTCTGCTGGTGTACACTTTGGGCTGGGAAGCTCATCCTTGAGCTCTTTTTATAGTTTTTAAATTTTGGGGATTTAAACCCCTTTTTCTGGAATCCCGAACTATTCTTCTGCTTCCAGCCTTCGCGAGGTTATGTTCGATGCCCAAGCTATTCATGACAATATATTTCCTTTCGGATAGTGTCTTATAGAGTTTTTGGCTCATCAAACTCAATCCTGTTATGATAGTCCATAGGGAGTCCACTGATGAATTGTTGCACCTTTGCCTTTTCTGCTTTTATATATGGTACGTACCTCAACAACTCGAGGAATCTGCTGACATATTCCTCTATGGTGAGTTGCCCCAGTTTGAGTTCATATAATTCTTTATTCTTTTCGTCGAAATACTTTTCCGACAGATACTTCTTTCTGAAGTGTTTCTCAAACCGTTCCCAAGACAGGCCCTCTTCGTGAATCCCTTTTACATTCTTAAGGTCTTCCCACCAAATGGAAGCCTTTCCATTCAAGTTGAAGGTGGCTACTCGTGCCTTCAAGTTTTCTGAGAAGTCATGGACTCTGAAACACTTCTTTAGTCCAAGCAGCCAGGCCTCCGCTTCCTCTCCCTTCTTTATTTCACCGTCGAAGGAGGGTGGTTTGGCCTTCTTGAATTCTTCGAGATTATGACTCTTGGAAAGCTTCCACTTCTTCCATTTTATTCGGGAATAAGAACTAGTTCTAGATGCTAGAAGATCCCTCTGAGTTGCTAGCTTCCTTTACAGAGGAATCATCCAATGCTTGTCCCTTATCTCCGGGGTGTACTTTTCTCAAGTTGCTATTCTCAGTCTGGCCACTTACATGACCACGTTTCCGTATCTCAGGTGGACTTCGACTTTTCTTTGTCTGTCGTCGGTCCGCGTGACGTGTGTCAGGTTCATGCTGCAATTGTCTTTGTATGCCAGATAAACTCTGCAGTAAGACTGCATTAATTTTCATTTGCTTCTCTTGCTCTTTTATCATCCTCTCATTGTCGACCTTACGGCTCTGTAGTTCGACCATGAGGCTCCTCACAGTCTCAGCTAGATCTGGAGGGGTCCCTACTGCCCTCCTTTCGTCAGACTCTTCGTCTCTATTGTGGGAGCCTTCCTCCACCTCATGGTGAGTCACCATTCTATGTGTCTGTAGTTTTCCGCGGTTGATCGTCCGCTTGTGTGCAAAAGAAAAATGCTTGTTGTTAGTCAATATTTATATTCATTCATAACCTGCGCATAATTCATATTTTTCACATGCATACACACAATAGGAGTTTTCATTCTTAACTTTGACTTTTGATTAAGGGGGGGTTAAGATAGAGAGTTAATCCTTTTAAGAGTACTTTGAATGGAGTCTCTGTGCAACTCGTTCATGAGCCCAAGCAGGCCAAGTGTTGTAACCATGCTCTGATACCAATTTGTAACACATCCACTACGACATAATGGATTGTTTCCCATTTTTCTTTTTTTTCTTCTTCTCGAGGGATAGAATCCCCGAGTCCCTACGAAGTCCTAGCGCAGGCTAGCTCTTCCTGTCAAAAATTTCCCTAAGCCAATCCGTCAGTTCTTTCATTGAAAACTCGCTGTGTACAACTCAAGTACCAAGCACGAATTTCACCTCCATGTGATCATCGGTTATGACCTCGGCCAAGCCAAGCAATGCCTTTAGCACTTCACGACTCAACGATGCACGAGGGTCGAGTCTTTTCGACTCTTCAAACCCCGAAACCCAAAATCCTACCTTTTATTTGAGATCGACGGCTACGAGTCTCTCCCCTGATCCGATGGTCCTAGCTATATCAGGACTTCGGTAACCGGTAGTTCGAAATGCCAGGGGATCAAGTCTTTCGACTCTTCAAACCCTGAAACCCTAAATCCTACCTTCTATTTAAGATCGATGACTACGAGTCTCTCCCCTGATCCGACGGTCCTGGCCGTATCAGGACTTTGGTAACTGAGAGTTCGAAATGCAAGGGGATTGAGTCTTTCGACTCTTCAAACCTCGAAACCCGAAATCCTACCTTCTATTTGAGATCGACGACTGCGAGTCTCTCCCCTGATCCGACGGTCCTAGCCGTATCGGGACTTCGCTAATCGAAAGTTTGAAATGCAAGGGGATCGAGTCTTTCGACTCTTCAAACCCCGAAACCCGAAATCCTATTCACACTAAGCCGATTTGGAGTTTCGCACCCTGGGACTTCATGACTTGTGAAGGTTAGGGCTATTTCCCTATGGTTTCTTGGGTGCCGAAATGCCGAAAAGCCGAAACATATTCATACTAAGATGATTCAGAGTTTCGCACTCTAGGACTTCGTGACTTGCGAAGGCGCGGGTTATCGCCCTATGGTTTCCTGGGTGCAAAAATGCCAAAAAGCTAAAACATATTCATACTAATCCGATTCGGAGTTTCGCACTCCAGGACTTCGTGACTTGTGAAGGTGAGGATTATCACCCTATAGTTTACCGGGTGTCAAAACGCCGAAAATCCGAAAACTATTTCTGCTAAGCTACTTCAAGGTTTCTCACACTGGGACTTTGTGACTTGCGAAGACAAGGGGCCTTGCCCTTTGGTCTCCTGGGTGCTGAAACGCCGAAATGTCAAAAACTCTTCATGCTAAACCGATGGTCCAGATCAGTCCTGAATCAATGACCATGATCACGTCGCAGTGTCATGAATCGTGAGTTCGTGCAATCCTACCCGTTGACCACTCCAAGTTGCGGGTTAGCGAAATGCTTCTCGAATGCCATGTGTCCCGCGCCGATGGACGGTTCCGAATACTTCGATATTTTTAGGACATTGCCAAGTCCACCCTCTGGCCTATTCAAAGGTTAAGGATGATGGGCAATAGAGCTCTGATAGATCCTTCTGGGGGTTTTTGGGGTAAATTATCCCTAGACTCGATGATCTGACTAAAGCCTTCCTAAATCACTGAGCTATAAACTCTGCGTTAGGGTTAAAGTAAACTCGTGGGTTTACTACCATGGTAGACCTTTCAAGGGACTCACTCCGACTCGGGAGTGCGAGGAAACTCCCTGGGCAAAGTGCTTTCGAGAAAATTAAGCCAGGGCATAGTGCGAGCCAGGTAGATGGGGTCGTTCTCCAGGGCACAGACTCATATCCTGAACCTATTCATTCTATGTCTAAACTAATTATGGTCATATAAATATTAGCATGCATCGATTGTATTCCAAATCAAACCATAGGCAAACACTTCCATACAGAAAACATTCATGAGTGTATAAACATGAGCATGCATTCAGTTCAAAAGTCAAGACATAACACTTATCGAAAAACATTGGGCATGTTGCGACTACTGAGAGGGGTGCTCGTTTCCACCCAACCGTAGGCTCAGTGAATCCAAACAGATTTACCACTAGCCACCCCCGATCTAGACCACGATGCTTGGAGATTCAGTCTCCTATTTCCAGCTCCATAGAAGTCCAGAACGAAGGTTTTTCTCTCCTTCTCCACTGTCTGGGGCTCTCTCTCTGTCTCTCTAGAGTTTCTTCCATCTTCTCTTCTGCGATCCCTGTCACGTAATCCCTCTACCCTCTTCCTCCACATTTCCTCTCTTGCCTTGTTCTGCAAGGTTGCGTGTGGCGCGAATTCCCCCATCCGTGGTCAGGTCTGAGGGCTTCTACGGATGGGCGGTTCACCCCCTTCCCCTCATTAACTCATGAGGAGCCTCCCCACCTACCATTCTGGCCAGTAATTCATTCCAGGGTCAGAGAGTAGCTTTGGTCTTTGAGCCAGTAAAGACCAATACAGTATTGGTTCGGTGGAAGTTAACGCCACCATTCCAGGTGCCTTCCACCACCTTTCATTAGCCATTGTGGTCTCTTTTAGCACATCCCCCTCCCAACAATCATGAAACACATATGCATAACATTATTTACATTCATCGACCTTTTATACAAAGATCTATCAAATCAAACATTCACATCTTTGAGTTTGCCATAGTTCTTGGCCAATATAGTTATTTTTACAGACTGGGGGAAATAGGGTGTTACAAGAAGATTTCTTTGCAAGCTGAGGAATTGGAGATCACTATGAAACTAGAATCAACCCCTATGGGAGAGTCCAACTCAGGTATGAGTCAAATCTTGAGTCAGTTAACCAGCTTGTCTCTGTAGGTGGAAGATATGAAGAAAGACAAAGGAAAAGATAAAAGAGAAGATATCTGGTGTATCATATGCAAATCAGAAAGCCATGATAAGGAGCATTGTCCCCTATTCCGTGAATGCTTGGCTTTTGGAGCTCTGAGCCCTTTGAAGAAGGTTACTCTACCTTGGTGCAAGGTATGTAGAAATACACATCACCCTGGTGAATTCTATTACATGCAAAAATATGTTTAGACACCTACAAATATTTACTTCACATTCTATAAATCTGTGGGGCATGATGAGAAGGAATGTAGAGCTTATGATCTCTTGCATGAAAGGTCAAGATATACATATAGGATTCAAGGTGAAGTAAAACAAGAAGGAAGAACTACACAGTATACTTCCCCAGGAAGAGGAAAATTCAACCCTCATGGTGGATGCAGAGGAAGAGGACGAGGAGGAGGCATGGGTCAAGAATGAGGTCAGATCATCTGTTATAACTGTGCACAACCAGGTCACTTGGAAAGGGATTTCCAGAACCCTTGTACCACTTGCATTTACTCTGACGCAATCGCACTCCTCAGAGCACGACGCTCTCCTCAGGACCTTCTTTCGTTCACGGCCCGAAGAACTCAACGGTTCTTCTATTTCCCTGTCGGGAAATCTGCACCCCATAGGTTCTTCTTCACGTGATCCTCCCTCTTTCTTTCGGAGGATCGAAACTTGCGACCTCGCGAGTTCAACGGTTGAGCACTACACCTTCGGATCCCCGAGACCCGATACCTCAGTCAACACTGGCCTTCTCTTTGTCTATTGGGACTTCGGCTCTATCTCAACCTCAGCTATATCGCAACTTCGCTACTCACGATGCCAAGTCCTAGGATTTCCAACTTCCGATACCCGATGCACCGAAATGCCGATATGACCTTATCGCGCCTTTCGCGACTCTCCACCTCACGCCCTCGTAACTCAGAGTTCCCAATGTTTAGGCTCTCACCCTGCAAACTCTCGAGTTCACGAGATCTCCCGATCTCTGCCACCTGTCTTCCACTCACTACTATGGTCCACACAACTTATGTAATCACCCGAGATGTCGCGTGTTGCAATCTCGCGATTTCTGTTACCAAATTTCAGGCACTTTTCTCATGAGATCCCGATAGGCGATCTCACGAAAAATACAATGGCCCTGGCCGACTTATATCAACGCTCTGCCCCTCCTGAGCTTAGAATCTTTAGACACTTCTACCGTAGCCTCCTTGCACCTCCACAAGATCCAACGACCCACGGAACTTCGCGAAATCTCCCCGAAGGATTTCGATCGTCCGTTCTTCCTTATGTTGTTTTCCTGAAGTGAAGAGATGTCTCTCCCCGAGACTCGTTTACCTGCTTGCAACTTTGCGATGCTTCCCTCGAGCTTTCAACGACAACTTCCCCTACGCTTATCCTTCAATGAGTTCGAAGGCCTACTCCTCCTGAGCTTCCTTGCGATTCTCAATTACTTAGAAGGAACTTTGCACGCACTCCTTGCGACAAAACTTCAACCTTGTCTAAGTGTTGAAGTCTTTCGACCCTGCGCACTCCTGCAGCAGCAGTCTTTCAATACTTTACTTAGAATCGCAACTCTGAGACTTCGCTTGGCTTGCGCACTCCTTGCATGGCACTGTGCCTAACTGCACTCTTGAGATGAATGAGAACAAAGCTTTCTATAATTGAACCCTTCTGTCAACGCACTCCTTGCGGACAATTCGACTGCACTCCTTGCAGGAATTCTCTGGCTCAAATAGAGAAACAATTGAAACTCATTCCATCTCCCTCTTAGACTTCAATTCAGCCATGAAATCACATACACAACATATAAAAGAAAATGTATAACAGGAAGCAAATATTCATGAGCATAACATCAATACACAGAGAATAGACACATAACCATGGATTTGAATCAAAGCTTTCTTCTATTAATTCAATATCTGTACATGGGTGCTCTTCACACAGTTCTTTGCTTTCTCTTCTCTTCTTGCTTCTGAATGCTTATGTTACAATAATACAATGAGGGTGTCTATGTCCGTTTTCCCTCTTGGACTCTAAAGCTATCAAATCTAGAATTAAATATTCTATCTACTTTACATTAACTATCTTAAATGCCTCATCTACCTAAGGACGAGAGCTATCTGCTCAAGGTCCATTTCAATATACAAGTGCGCCGTCTCTTAAATGGCTCATATAATATTTGCGCAACAATCCCAATGTATTTTCAAAATGTGTGCTAGCTTATCCAGCTGTCTTCCGCTTGATGCGCTGGCTTGCTTGATGAGTTGGCGATGCTCCTACATCATACTCCTCGGCTTGAAAATTTTCATGGGCTCCTGTCCATGAGCTCCTGCATGGTCTGTCCATGCTTCTGTATTTCTGCTTTAGTCTCCTAGCTGGCATCCTCTACTGGGTGGTTCTTCCATTTGACCATATACTCATAGTATTCTTTTCTCCTGGTCTTCTTACCCACTCGCTGGTCTAGTATGCACTCCATCTGTGGCTTCTCTGCAATCGGCATCTGTTTCGTCCACTGGATCACTGGTTGCTCGGTTCCAGTCTCTGCTTCTCCAGCCCTATATGGGTATAAATCTATGATATTGAATATCGGAGATATCCCGATGCTCTCCGGCAACTCGATTTCATAAGCATTTTCTCCGAATTTTCTTAAGACCTTGCATGGCCCGATTTTCTTCATCTTTATCTTATTGTATGTTCCTCTTGGGAACCTTTCTCTCCTCAAATGTGCCAAAACAAGATCCCCAACTTCAAACTGAAGTTGTCTCCGATGGTGATCTGCCCTGCGCTTATACTCCTGATTTGAATCCATCAGTTGTTGCTTCACCCTGCTATGAAGTTCTTTCATTGCCTCAGCGAACTCTTCTGCACTAGCACTACTAGTAGCAGTCTGCTCTGAATCCCGCAATTCAGAAACTTCTCTCGGCTGCATCCCATATACAACCTGAAATGGACTTTTTCCTGTACTCCGATTCACTAAATCATTGTATGCAAACTCGGCTTGTGGTAATATACTATCCCAGCTGCTATGGTGCTCTGTCACCAAGCTCCTCAGCAAGTCTCCCAGACTTCTGTTGACCACTTCTGTTTGTCCATCTGTCTGAGGATGATAAGCTGAGATAAACACCAAGTTAGTTCCTAGCTTCTTCCATAAGGTCCTCCAAAAATTCCCTATGAACTTTGTATCCCTATCTGAAACTATGCTTTTCGGCAATCCATGGAGTCGAATGACCTCCTTGAAAAATAGATTCGCAATGTGAGTCGCATCGCTGGTCTTCTGGCATGGGATAAAATGTGCCATCTTTGAAAATCTGTCTACCACCACAAAGATGGAATCAACACCTCTCCGCGTCCTCCGCAAACCCAATACAAAATCCATGCTAATCGCCTCCCATGGTCTCTTTGGTATGGGAAATGGCTGATAAAAACCCGCATTCTGTTTTCTCCCCTTCGAATGCTGGCAAATTCTACATCTGTCAACGAACCTCTTGACATCTGCACGCATCCATGGCTAAAAATATGACTCATTCAGCTTCGCGAATGTCTTGTCATGGCCAAAATGTCCTGCCAATCCTCCACTGTGCTTCTCTTTCAACATATTCTCCCTCATGGAGCATTTCAGAATACACAGTTGATTGCCTCTGAACAACAATCCTTCCTGGATCATATAATCTATCCAAGGACTCCAGTCTCTGAGAACTGGATTCTCAACTGCTTCATACGCTTCTCCAAAATCTGCATCTCCTGCGTACATATCCCTGAGATTTTCAAAACCCAATGTTTTGACTCGGAATTCCTGCAGCAACAAACACTTCCTGCTCAAAGCATCAACCACTTTGTTAGAAGTACCCGAAATGTGTTTAATCACAAATGTGAAATTCTGCATATACTCTACCCATTTAGCATGTTTCTGATTCAACTTCTCCTGTTGACTCACAAACTGTAATGCATGATTATCACTGTACAATACAAATTCTTTCAGGATCAAGTAATGCCTCCACTTCTTCAATGCCTGTATGATGGCATAAAATTCTTTATCATACGTGGAGTACTCAGTTTCGCCTCATCCAGCTTCTCACTGAAATATGAAACTGGTCTATCCTCCTGACTCAAGACCGCTCCTATGGCATATCCGCTTGCATCACATTTCACCTGAAATGTCTTCATGAAATCCGGCAACACCAAAACCGGTTGTTCCGTTATCTTCTGCTTCAACAGATTGAAGCTCTTCTCAGCCTCTGCTGTCCAATGAAAAGACTTATGTCGCTTCTTCACTGTATCCATCATCGTTGCGCTAATTCCACTGAAATTCCCGATGAACTTTCGGTAGAAACTAGCCAAACCATGGAAACTCCTCACCTCGAAAATATTTCTTGGTGATGGCCAATTCTTAATCACTTCCACCTTGTCCGGATCCATCTTCAACTAATTCGCTGAAATAACAAAACCCAAGTAAATGAGCTCTATCGTCATAAATGAAGATTTCTTCATATTTATCAACAACTTCTCCTGCTGTAGTTTTCTCATTACAATGGCCAAATGCTTCAGATGTTTAGCCTCCGATTTACTGTAAATCAGTATGTCGTCCAGATACACAATGACGAACTTCCTGATGAATTCCCTCAGGGCTTCATTCATCAGCCTCATGAATGGGCTGGGTGCATTTGTCAAACCAAACGACATGACCATCCATTCATACAAACCTTCGTTTGTCTTGAAGGCTGTCTTCCACTCATAGCCTTCTCTCATATGAATCTGGTGATACCCGCTCTTCAAATCAATCTTTGAAAAAAATCTTGCCCCACTCAGGCAATCCATCAGATCATCCATTCTCAGTAGTGGAAACCTGTACCTGATGTTTATTTTATTAATCACTCTCGAATTAGTACACATTCTCCAACCTCCATCCTTCTTTGGACTAAGCACTGTCGGAACATCACACAGACTCAGTCTTTTTCTGACCAATCCTTTGTCCAATGGACCTGCTTCTTGACCTCCTCATTTTCTTGCGGCGTCAATCTGTATGCAGCTTTGTTCGGCAAACTAGCTAATGGTATGAGGTCTATATGATGAATCACACTCCTCATCGGTGGCAACGAATGAGGTAATTCGTCCACTATGATATCAACGAATTCTTCCAGTAGTTCCTGAATTTCATCTAGTAGATCATCCACTCTTGTGCTAGTCAGAACAATCCTTGGCTTTCTGACCACAAAGAATTGTGGATCTTCCTTCTTCTCCATCTCTGTAAGAAGTTCCTTCCCACTCATGAGAAGTATTGTGTTGCTTACCTCCGGCTTCACTCCCTTATCCTTTATCGGAAGAAACCTGTGTGTCCTCCCATCCTTCTCTAAAGTATATGTGTTCATCCTCCCATAATGAACCACATTTCGGTCATATTGCCATGGTCTACCCATAAATAAATGACATACATCCATGGGAATGACATCACATAAGACCTTATCATTATATCCACCTATCTTGAATTCAACTAAACACTGTTTAGTGACACTCACCTGATGTCCCTTCTGTAGCCATGAAACTTTGTATGGACTCGGGTGATCAGTTGTCTCTAGCTCCAACTTCTCTACCATCTCAGTCAAAACGAGATTATCTGTGCTACCACTGTCCACAATAACCTTGCATACCCATTCCTTGGTTTTGCAAGCTGTCCTGAATAGTCTGGTCCTTTGAGCTGAGTCCTCCGCCTCCTTTCCGGGTGTTAAGAGAACTTTTCACATCATCAGCGACCTTCCACCTTCTGTGTCTTCATTCTCAACATCATGCCTCTGTGCTTCAGTGATGTGAGCTTCTCCACTATCCTTCTTTTTCTCTGGACACTTGAATGACTTGTGCCCATTCTTTCCACATGTGAAGCATGTGATTACTCCACCTCAGCCTCTTCCCCTACCTCTGGTATGAGGAAAAGTGTTTGCGTTAGCATAATCTCCCTTCTGCTTTGTATGCTGCCCTCTCTGTTCAACATGTGGTTGTCGCTGAGAGGTTCCACCTCTTTCAGCTTTACCCTGAGGCTTCTTCCATTCCTCCTTGGGCTTCTGGTATTTCTCCTGGGAAACTGCCTTGCCTCTGGGCTGACTTCTGCCTCGCCCTCTCTGGCTTTGCTTATGGCTCAGATTTTCTTCGGCTTTCATATCCATCTGATAAGCATCCTCCACCGTCCTGATGGTAACCATGCTTAATTCATCCTGAATGTTGTATCTCAGACCATTCAGATATCTGGCAACCTTCTCATCATCGCTCTCCCGATGACTTGCTCTGATGTTCAGTCGATAGAATTCCTCAGTGTATTCTTTCATTGTCATCAGTTTCTGTCTCAGGTTCTGCATCCTCCTGAACAGAGAAATTTGATAGTCCCTTGGGATGAACTTCGCCTTCATTTTTGCAATCATTTGATCCCAGCTCTTAATCTTTTGCTTGCCTTTGCAGCGTCTGTTAGCTTGTAGCTCGTCCCACTACAATGCTGCATGTCCTTTCAAGCGTGTGACAACATGTCTGACCTTCTTATCCTCTTCGATATCCTCATAATTGAAGTAGGTGTCAAGAGCTCTAATCCAATCCAGTAGCTCCTCTGCATCCAGATTCCCCTCATAGACTGGAATTTCCATCTTCGCCTTCGCACCCATCCTGGCGATAGCTTTAATCAGTCGTTCATTTGCTACATCCTCGACTGCAAATTCTTCGTGTTGTTCAGCTTCAACTTTGCCTTTGGAGTCACTTAAATCTCCAACACTGGCTGTGCGTCTCTGCGCTGCCTCCATATCTTCTAGTCTTGCTCGAAGATCTCGCATTTGCCTCTCCATTTCTGGATTTCCTACCGGCCTTCCTCTTCTTCTCACCTCCCTATATTCTGGGTTAGGTGACTGCCTTTCTCTTTTGGAAGGCATGGTGAATTCTCTTCTCTGCTACAGAAAGCAAAGAAATATTCCTGCTCTGATACCACTCTGACGCAATCACACTCCTCGAAGCACGACACTCTCCTCAGGACCTTCTTTCGTTCACGGCCCGAAGAACTCAACGGTTCTTCTATTTCCCTGTCGGGAAATCTGCACCCCACAGGTTCTTCTTCGCGCGATCCTCCCTCTTGGTTTTGGAGGATTGGAACTCGCGACCTCGCGAGTTCAACGGTCGAGCGCTACACCCTCGGATCCCCGAGACTCGATACCTCAGTCAACGCTGAGCTTCTCTTCATCTATCAGGACTTCGGCTCTATCGAAACCTCGGCTATATCGCAACTTCGCTACTCACGATGCCAAGTCCTCGAATTTCCAACTTCCGATACCCGATGCACTGAAACGCCGATATGACCTTATCGTGCCTTTCGCGACTCACCACCTTGCGCCCTCGTAACTCGGAGTTCCCAATGTTTAGGCTCTCACCCTGTGAACTCCCGAGTTCGTGAGATCTCCCGATCTCCGCCACCTGTCTTCCACTCACTACTATGGTCCACACAACTTACGTAATCACCCGAGATGTCGCGTGTCGCAATCTCGCGATTTCTGTTACCAAATTTCGGGCGCTTTTATCACGAGATCCCGATAGGCGATCTCGCGAATAATACAACGGCCCTGGCCGACTTGTATCAATGCTCTGCCCCTCCTAAGCTTAGAATCTTTAGACACTTCCGCTGTAGCCTCCTTGCACCTCCGCAAGATCCAATGGCCCATGAAACTTCGCGAAATCCCCCCGAAGGATTTCGATCGTCCGTTCTTCCTTATGCTATTTTCCCGAAGTGAAGAGATGTCTCTCCCCGAGACTTGTTTACCTGCTCGCAACTCTGTGACGCTTCCCTTGAGCTTTCATCGATAACTTCCCCTACGCTTATCCTTCAACGATTTCGAAGGCCTACTCCTCCTGAGCTTCCTTGCGATTCTCAATTACTTAGAAGGAACTTTGCATGCACTCCTTGCGGCAAAACTTCAACCTTGTCTAAGTGTTGAAGTCTTTCGACCCTGCGCACTCCTGCAACAACAGTCTTTCAATACTTTACTCAGAATCGCAACTCCGAGACTTCGCTTGGCTTGCACACTCCTTGCACGGCGCTGTGCCTAACTGCACTCTTGAGATGAATGAGAACAAAGCTTTCTCTAATTGAACCCTTCTGTCAACACACTCCTTGTGGACAATTCGACTGCACTCCTTGCAGGAATTCTCTGGCTCAAATAGAGAAACAATTGAAACTCATTCCATCTCCCTCTCAGACTTCAATTCAGCCATGAAATCACATACACAACATATAAAAGCAAATGTATAACAGGAAGCAAATATTCATGAGCATAACATCAATACACAGAGAATAGACACATAACCATGGATTTGAATCAAATCTTTCTTCTATTAATTCAATATCTGTACATGGGTTCTCTTCACACAATTCTCTTCTTGCTCTTCTCTTCTTGCTTCTGAATGCTTATGTTACAATAATACAATGAGGGTGTCTATGTCCGTTTTCCCTCTTGGACTCTAAAGCTATCAAATCTAGAATTAAATATTCTATCTACTTTACATTAACTATCTTAAATGCCTCATCTACCTAAGGACGAGAGCTATCCGCTCAAGGTCCATTTCAATATACAAGTGCGCTGTCTCTTAAATGGCTCATTTAAGATTTGCGCAACAATCCCAAATTATTTTCAGAATGTGTGCTGGCTTATCCAGTTATCTTCCACTCGATGCGCTGGCTCGCTTGATGAGTTGGCGATGCTCCTGCATCATACTGCAACTCGTTTGAACATGTCATAGAAATTGTCCTACATTGTTAGCCAAACTTTAGGAGAGACGAGGAGGAAACCAAAAAGTACAAATGATCTCTGCAGAACCTTGCAGAGAAAACCCTAGAGTTGATGTTATCACTAGAGGAGGCGTTGTGACAGGCGAAGACAGAGTAATACCAGGAAAGATTATAGAACAATCAGGAGTTAGAAAAGTTGTAGAGAAGACACAAGAGTTTGATCCAAAGAAAGAGAAACAAATATTTGAGGAAGCAAGAAAATAATTTGGAAAAGATCATGATTCTTCATCTAAAGCATGACCAGAAATAAGAGAATATGGAATGCCTCTGGCATTTGATCAGTCTTCTTCACCCATAGAAGGAAAAGAGGTAAGTCAACATATGGAATTCTTATGTACTTGCATTAATTTGATAAAGGATGAAAGTGTTGTACAAGAGCTAAAAAACTTGATCAGACAGTATGAAATAGGAAAGGTAGATCCCTTACTAAGTAGGGCAGTACATCAAGTATCTAAAAAGAAAAGGACAAATAAGGAGATTCATCTGAATGCTCAGATTGGAGATTATGATATAGATTATGTGGTCCTCGACTTAGGGTCTGAGGTCAATGTTATGATGAAGTAGACTTGGGCACTAATGGGAAAACCTAAGTTGATCTATTCCCCTATTAGGATTAGGATGGCTAATCAGCAGGCTGTGATCCCCTTTGGAAGACTGGAACATGTCCTTGTGGACATCAATGGGGTCATAACGTTTGTAGACTTCGAAGTAATTGAGATAGTCGATGATAGTAGTCCTTATCCCACGCTGTTAGAAATTGATTGGGCCTTCAATAATTATACTATGGTTGACTTAAAGAAAAGAAGAATGACATTTGAAGGTGATGGCCTTAGGTTCATTGCACCTCTAGATCCTGATGAAGGTCGTGTTGACGGGCGAAAATGACCGTCCGTCAACTGGGAGAGTGGAACCGGTCCGGGGTTGTCTAAATAACCCAAGCCGTTTGGTATGGACCACCCTGACGAGTTTAACGGCTCCGTTGGCCGCTCTAAGGTCTCGCAAGGAAACCGAAGAGAAAGTGATTTAAGCTAAATGATCTAAACTAAGGAAACTAGAAACTAATAAAACAACTAAAACTAACTATACTAATTTAACTACAAATTACTAACTACTTATATATACACAAACTACTAACTATGATCATAATAACTCAAATCAACTACTTAATTGTCAGCTGCAATCATTCTTTATTCACAAATATACAATATGGACAGATTACAGATTTAATTAAAAC
>ML783331.1:30575-60106 GCA_009831015.1 Picea engelmannii | reverse complement strand
AGCCACACAATGCAATGTTTTCATATGATAATCAAATGAAAACCATAACAAGTATAAAACAATATGAGCAAACACGTTATAATTTTCAATAAATAAGACCAATAACTTTCATGCCCAAAGGTTTAAATGATGGAATATATCCAAATGCGTAATCAAGGTAAGATGAAGATCAAGAACATAAGTCTGATAAAACCTTTATCAATCATACGATAAACCAGTGATCAAGTATCAACCAACAAATCAAAAAGACGACGACAGTATAATCAACGAGATAGGTGTTTTCACATTTGCAATTGTGAAAACTGAGTCGAAATTGAATTGTAATGGTTGCAAAAACGAGACACATGTCCATTAGCACAATGCGACAATGATATGTCATGATACCGCAAGGGGTGTAGGCAGCTTTCGAGAGTAATCAAAAAAAAAAATTGGGTTGGCTGCCAACAGGTCGCAGATACACAGAGCCCATAAGAGAAGAGGTTCACACATATGAGCTAGAGAATATATACAAATTGACAACAAGACAACATAATTACATTAATCCTACAGCAGATGGAAATTTAAGCTAGCAAAGTGACAATGCCTGTTCATCAGACTCAGAAGAAGCACTAGAAAAATAGCAAAAAAAAATGTATGAAGTCTTTGCGCGGCGATGTGCTAGATTAACCAGAGAAGTTTGTTGGATTGACACAACAGTAAGTAATTTTCCCACCTTTGATGGTTTGAACCATTTAGAAACTTTCTTGCTAGAATTTGAAGAAATTGTACCAGTACAACAAACATTGTTGGCACTGGATGAAGCTTTGAAGGCTACTCCAGCAAGATGGTGGAGAGTGCATAAGAAGAACATCGCAAACTAGGTGCTATGTCGCACTTTGATAACAACACGCTTCTCAGAGCAAGTAGAAGGATGTGAAGTTAGATACACAGGTCAAAGTTGTCCGAGAGACCATGTGAGAAGTTGTGAGGAAGCCTAGAGCAACATTCCTCAGGAGCAGTGGGTGCATAAATTCATTAACACACTGGATACAATGCCTATCAACTGGTACCTTCAAGCAGAACTGTGCCTCATCACTGTGGATTGGCAAGGTATGAATCAGAACTTCGTAGCCACATTCTTATTTGAAAGTCAGTACCCTATGGTAGATCAAGATTTACAAGTTATAATACATAAATTACTTGAGGAGGCACCTAACCTCCCTTTGGAGCAAGATGAGAATGAATGGACTGCATCTCTTCAGAAAATGCAAGGATGTTACAATATCAATGTTGATGAAGACGATGATCCTAGGAATGTGAACATCCTAGAAACAGAAGGACAAATAGATATAGAAGGACCAGGAGTTGAACTACCTTTCATTGGACAACCAATTAAAATCAAGAGAGTCAATATTGGGACAAAGCAAGCCCCTAAGCTGGCCAACATTGAAGATTATTGGGATGATTCCACTATCGACAAGATCACATAATTACTGCATGAATATTGGGACTTGTTTCCAACCAAGTTCACTGATATGAAAGGCATCAAAGGACCTATGGGAGAAATGAAGATTCCCTTGAAACCAGATGCAAGACCATTCAAGCAGATACCATACAGATTGAATCCTAAGTATAAGGAGAAAGTTAAGATTGAACTAGATAGAATGTTGGAAGCAGGAATCATTGAACCCGTTGAAGAGTCATAATGGATTATCCCTATGGTGGTTCAAGACAAGAAACCAGGAGAGATCAGAATCTATGCAGCCTTGAGGAAATTTAATGATGCATGTCTACATGACCCATTTCCTACACCATTTACAGACGAAGTGTTAGATAATGTGGGAGGACAGGAAGTCTACCCCTTCACCGATGGATTTTTAGGTTATCACCAGATCAAGATTGCCAAGGAAGATCGACATAAGACCACATTTGAAACAGAATGGGGATCCTACCAATATATAGTGATGCCTTTTGGACTGATGAATGCACCAACCATCTTTTCTAGGGTGGTGGTCGAAGCATTCAAGGAGTTTCTACATAAATTTCTGGAAGCCTATTTTGACGATTGGATGGTTTTTAGCTTGTTACAAAATCATATTGAATGCTTAAGACTAATGTTGGATAAGTGCAGTCAATGTTAGATTTCCCTAAACCTAAAGAAATTCATTTTATTTTCACCCTTTGGATTACTACTAGGCCATATTCTGTGTAAGTAGGGGTTGTTGGTAGATCCGTCCAAGATTGACATTATTGCTGATCTACCCCCCCTGACTTCAGTCAGACAGTTGTGCATTGTGCTGGGACATACTGGATACTACAAAAAGTTCATCAAGGGATATGCATAGATTATAGTACCTATGGAGAAGCTTTTAAAGAAATATTGTCAGTTTCACTGGACAGAAGAATGCCAAGGGAGCTTCGACACACTGAAACAGAAAATGGTTGCTGCGCTTATTCTGGTTTTTCCAGACTGGAGTAAGGCATGTTGATGCATCCTCTATTGCATTGGGATCAATATTAGCACAATCAAGATGAAGAGATATTGACCACCTGTTATTCTTTTCTAGCATGAAGCTCTCAACAGATGATATAAATTACACTACCACTGAAAGAGAAGGATTAGCCATGGTGTATGCGCTGCAGAAATTTCGTCAGTACTTGTTGGGAGGACACTTTAAGATGTTCACACATCACTCTACGCTGAAATACTTAGTCATCAAGCCAATGTTGGGGGGCAGGATATGCATATATCTTCTTCTATTTCATGAATATGATTTTGAAATTGTGGTAAAGCCAGGGAGAATGAACAAGGAACCTGACCACTTGTCTAGGTTTGAACATGGAGAGGAACCTACTAGTTTGGAGGATACACTGCCAGATGCACAGTTGTTGGTCATCGAAAATATTGATGATCACTTCACAGAGATAGCTCAGTTCCTATCAACAGGAATGGCACCTCGCGAATACATAGTCATTCAGAAGAAACAAATGGTAATGCGTGCTGCAGATTTTTCACTTATAGCTGGACAATTATATAAGATGGTACCTGGTGAGATCTTGAGGATATGTGTTATGGAGGTAGAAAGACCACTAATTCTAGTAGAAGCATATGAAGGCATCACAGGAGGACACTGTGCAGGGAAAGAAACAACGTAGAAGGTTCTGTGAGTTGGCCTCTGGTGGCCCACTTTACACAGAGATGCTAAAGAGTACTACAGAGCCTGTGATGTATGCTAAAGAGTTGGGAAACCTTCCAGAAGAGATGATATGCCTTTAGCACCCTAGCTAACCATATAGGCATTTGATAAGTGGGCCATTGACTTCGTGGGACCTATCAACCCACCAGGAAAGTGCACAGGAGCAAGATACATCATCACTATGACAAAATATTTGACCAGATGGGTAGAAGAAAGAGTAGTTAAGGACTGTAGTGCAACTACAACTGCGTGTTTCATAATTGATGATATCATAACCAGGTTTGGATGCCCGAAGATCCTTATGAGTGATCAAGGTACACATTTTATTAATAAAACTGTTGAAGCCTTGACTTAGGAATTTGAAGTTCATCACCAGAAGAGAACTCCATAGCATCCACAAACAAATGGTACAGTTGAAGCCTTCAACAAGATTTTGGAGATTGCGTTGATGAATATTTGCAGTGTAAACAGAGATGACTGAGATTTGAGAGTACCAGCTGTGTTATGGGCCTATAGAACCACTTGTAAGAAGTTGACAATGCAGACCCCATTTAAGTTGGTTTATGGTTTAGAAGCGGTTGTGCCTATGGAATAATTAGTTTCTATCCTAAGGATTGCATCATTCATAGATATGGATGACACTAGCGCACTGCAAGATAGACTTGCGCAGTTGGTAGAGCTCGAGGAAGACAGATTTATTGCAGGATTCCATCAGCGAGTACAGAAAGAACGAGAGAAGGCTTACCATGACAGACACATCAGAAAGAAATCCTTTAAGCAACGAGATCTGGTATTGGTATATGACAACAAGTTCATCAAGCATCTAGGAAAGTTCATAACACATTGGCTTGGACCATACAAGGTCACCTATGTTACAGAAGGAGGAGCTACATAGTTGAAGACTTTGAATAGAGATTGGAAGGAAGGTTTGGTGAATGGGAGTCAGTTGAAATTGTATTATGACAATCAACTGCCTCGCAACTCTCAATAGAAGCAGAAGGAGAAGGGTCTAGGTACCAAGTGTAATTGAAACTGGGTATCAAACACAGAAAATATAGTCTGCACACAGTGGGGAGGAATGGAGCCAAAAGCACAGGCTGCATTGTGTAGTTTGAAGTTAAACTAAAGAAGAAGGTTTAGATCAAAGTGCCTCGGGACGAGTCACAAGTGAGTGTTGGGGGACTGTTGGCCCTTGGGTATGGATTGAGAATAAAAACAAGAAAAAAGGAAGAGGAAAGATGAAATGCAAATTGTGCGAAGACACATTGACTGAGATTAGGTCGAAGTGGCCAAAGAATAAAAAAAGGAGCGAAGTACGAGAGAGCGAGCCATTGGACGAGAAGATAGAGAAGAACAAATTAGCAGGGAAGATGGATCATGGACAATTCAATAAGTGGAAAAAGCCACTGGTAGATGCTTTGGAGTACTTCATGAGAAGGAAGGAAAGACTGACTGGCGAAGCCCGAAAAATGTGGATCAAGTTGACCTAGGGTTTTAGACACCTAGGGTTTTGACACCTAGGTTTCAACCTAAGGTTGTCCGAGAGTCAATGTAATGTATAAATAAAGGTCAAGAGGATCTGGGATCGGGTAGATTATGTTATTTGAATGGTTGTTATTATTGATGAGATAGGGAAGTATTGTGTGGTGAGAAAAGTCTGTGTTGTAAGATCTTTAGCTGGGTGAGAAGATCAACCCTGCAGTTGGGTGTGCAGGGAGGGGAGAGGAGAAAGAGAAGAAGAGAGAAATCTGCAAGCTAAGAGCGCAGATAGAACTGTATGTTTTATATAATATCAAGAAACACAGTTTTGTGGGCATAGCCCTAGGGAGAGGGTGAACCACGTATATCTTGTTGTTGTGTGGTTAATGTTGTGTTCTTTGTCTTTTGATTGCTCTGTTATTGCATTATTGTTCTAGATCTGAGGTATACT
This sequence comes from Picea engelmannii, assembly GCA_009831015.1. Taxonomy (NCBI): domain Eukaryota; kingdom Viridiplantae; phylum Streptophyta; class Pinopsida; order Pinales; family Pinaceae; genus Picea; species Picea engelmannii. Next base: position 55,000 of record ML783331.1, on the reverse strand, counting down.
GTGCGAAGTAGGTTTAAGTTGGCAAATTATATCTAGATGTTGTGTTGTTGTTGTATTGGATCCACTTTGCATTTCCTTTGGTTGTATACATCTGTGTCCTGCAACCCCCTATAGCTACTTCAGGTGAGACTACATCTAATTCGTTGGTGTTTCTGAAAGGGCCAGTAGTTAGGGCTTGCTAGTGCATTGTTAGAGATGAACCCTGGGTCTGCCCCTGTTCCAATAGGAATCATGGGAAAAACATTAAGTCTATGTTTTGGAAGTTGCAAGGGAATGTACACAAGGAAGGTTCCACATAGTATTTTGGTTGTGGGCTCATGGGAAAACGTAAAGTTCATATATTGGTAGTCGCAGAGAAATGTTCGCGAAGGAAAGGACATGTAGTTTTGAAGCTTGTGGCTCACTGGAAAACCTTGAGTTTGTGTTTTGATAGTCGCAAAGAAATTACCACAAAGGAAAGGTCGCGAAGGTTTGTGAGTTGTGACTCATGGGAAAATCTAAATATTGTGTGTCGACAATGGTAGGGAAAATTTTGCAAAGGTAAAGGGATACAAAATGGAAGTGACCACGAAGATAAAGTCATTAGGATTGTGGATTGTAGGTTAGGGAAGATCTTGATGGAATGTAACTTGACTTGTCCATAAAGAATAGTCTAAAAAGGAATCTGATTGGCTCATGGGTTGTGGGTGGCAGGGGATTCTAAAGGTGTGTTAAGTTGACCAATCTGGGAGAATCATCCATAAATAGAAAGAGTTGATAGAATTGAGATTGGTTCACAGACTGTGGGATTCGAGGAAGTCCGGACATAGGGTAACTTGATTCTCTCGATGGAAAAGGGGTGAAAAGGTGTTTCGTGAGGTCATGGGTTCAAATTATGGTATATTACTGTAGGAAAACTATTAATTTTCCATGTAAAATTGTAGTTTTTGTAGGTCTTCAACTTGTGGGGAATTTTTGAGGGCCTAAACGATGTTTTTAGGTAGTCAAAAGTCACATGAATAGGGTGTGCCAAGGTTCACCATGTCTTTACTACTTAAATAAAATAGCTCAAGAAGATCTTTCCAACGAGATATTCAAAGCGCAAAACAATGCTTGTATGAGGAAGTTACATCATAAACAGTACAAGGTATATTTTAGGTACCAATTTGCTTCTAGAGGGCATAAATTCTTTCTCTAAAGTTTGTTTGGGGCACATGAATAGTCTATGGAAAGCTTATGAACCATAGAATACATTCAAAGATCTAGATTTTGGATTTGGGTACAAAAAAATGTGAAGGAAGAGAATGAAGACACATGTACCAGATAGGGTAAAAATGGGAAAACAATCAAAACTTTTGTAGACCATAACTTTTAGCTTGAACCTGAGATTTGGGAAAATAAATAGTTGATGGAAAGGTTGTGAGGAGGAGAATCCTTCTATCAACCCAAAAATTTAATTTGAGTATCAATTTTGAATTCAACTGAAAATAACATGAATAGTGTCATTAAAGAGCAAGAAAATTTATGCATTCTTTTTCCAGAACTATATATATGCATGTATATATTTTTGTCTAACAAAACATTATTGCATGCACATTTTTCTTACATAATTTTGAGGTATAGGAAGGAATTTTGGTTCTTGTATGAGAACTATAGGCATGGAGGATTCCCAAGGGTCCTACAACCACGAAGAGGAATTTGTAGGGCTACATGTCAACATGGGAAATGTTGAATATTTCTCAATAGACATCAATGGACTCAACACAAAGGTAGATGTGAACATTATACAATTGGGTTCATATGATTTTCTRATTGGCRTGGATTGGTTGGAGAAACACCATGTTGTTATAKATTGTTACAACAAGAYRCTCATTTTTCTTGATGACGAGGGGCASTAGGGAAAAGTTCAAGGCACTCCAAGAGATGTAGATATTAGGGAAATTTCATCCATGCAGCTCAAAAATAGTTTCAGGAAGGGATGTCATATTTTTGTAGCCCTTATGAAAGAGGCAATTAGAGATAAAGTGGMAAGTATTGAAGACTATCGAGTCTTGAAATATTTTGAATATGTTTTTGGGGAAATCCTAGGATTACCACCAAAGAGAGACATAGATTTTTCTATTGACTTGGTGGCAGGGGATGCCCCAGTGTCCAAGACACCTTACAAAATGGGCACAGAATAACTGAAAAGAGTTGCAAATGCAACTTGAATAAATTTTGAAGGAGGAGTATATACTCCCAAGTGTGTCACCTTGGGGTGCCCCAGTTCTTTTTGTGAAGAAGAAATATTGAACCTTAAGGTTGTGTATTGATTTAAGGAAGCTAAACAATGTCACCATAAACAAAAAATATCCCTTGCAAAAGATTGATGATTTATTTGATCAGCTAGAAGGTGCAAGAATCTTTTCCAAGATTGACTTGAGATCAAGTTGTCATCAAGTGAGGATAAAGGAAGAGTATATCAACAAAACAATGTTTAGAACAATATATTGCCATTATGAATTTATGGTAGTTCCATTTGGACTATCAAATGCCCCAACTATTTTCATATTATTGATTAATGGAGTGTTAAGGGAATACCTGGACAAGTTTGTGAATGTTTTCCTAGATGATATTCTCATCTACTCCAAGACAAAAGTGGAACATGAGCATCATTTAAGAATGGTGTTGCAAGTTTTAAGAGAGAACAAGTTGTATTCCAAACTAAGTGCATCTTTTATAATAAAAAAAGATCCACTATTTGGGGTATATTATTTCAACAGATGGGATAATAATGGATCAGTACACAAGATGGACCACGTTGCGTCAGGAAAGGGACCAGACAGTACCAGATTTCACCAATATTTTCCATACTCTACACACCAAATTAGGTATCAAAGAATCTGAATGACATCTAGTGATCAAATACCATGGGTGTTTGTACAGATACATTCAAACATAAATAGAGTTTTTGGACATCACATCATTAGGTGCGGCTTATAGATATGTTGTCAAGATTGAGTAGAAATTTTAACAGAATATGTGAGAGTTAGGATCTGCAAATTCCTCACAGCCAAAGCAGGGAAAATGCGGTCCCAACCCACCAAACAAGGGACAAAGAAAATATGGTCACTCTCAGGATAACTAGTCAGAGCTGCAACCCAAGAAGGGTAGTGAGAAGTCGGAAAAGGACATGGGAAAGTGGTGTGAATACCATAAAATCCCTTAGCACAATACCGAAGAATGTTGCTCCAAGAAGTCACTGGTGGTCAAGCTAAAAGCTTCTAAGTTAGAGGTAGATTTTGACTTCGAATCGAATCCAGAAGGTGGGAAGTGTATCATCGATGTTGAACCCAATGCCATTGTCGCTATCACCAAAGTCCAGCCAAGCAAACCAGAAGAAACAGAGGAAGGGGAACACCTCTTCCACTCACAGATGTGGGTAAAGGGGACTCCACTACATTTCATTGTCAATATCAATAGTCAGAAGAACTCGATCTCAATAGAGGTCGTCAAGCGGTTGGACCTGTCGATAAAACTACACCCACAACCCTACACCATCAGGTGGTTTCGCCAAGGATGAGATCTTCACGTCATCCAACAATGTCGTTAGCCCTACAACATCAAGCCCTTCAAAGACGAGGTATTGTGTGATATTGCTCCCCTTGAAGTTTGTCATCTTCTTTTAGGCAATCCATATTTGTGGAAGTGACATGTTGTGTATGACTCTAGACCCCGTAGTGTTATTATTACTTTGGGTAGACAATTGTATAGGATACCAGAGGTAGCGTCGACTACTGTTATTTCTTTAATATCCACTAAGAAATTCAGTCAGGTCATTTCATAGACCAAGAAGTTCGTCTTCTTTGTGATCCATGCTTGCGGTAAGCAGAAGGTCATTGCCACATCCGTGACCTCTACACAAAGCCTCTCTTTATAGCAGAAGAAAGTGTATGGGATCGTGGAAGAGTATAGAGACATCTTCTCCTCACCCACCGGGGTACCGACGCACTGTCAAGTCAAGCATCCAATTGATCTAACCCTCGATGGACCGCTGCTTAATGGACCAGTCTATCATTGCTCGCTGGTGGAAAATGATGAAATCAAGCGCCATATCCAAGGGCTGCTTCAAAAGGGGCAAATCTGACACAACTCTTCCCCTTGTAGAAGCTCGAATGTGATGGTGTAGAAGAAAGACGAGACATGGTTTCTCTGCATTGATTACAGAGCATTAAAAAAAACATAGTCAGGAACTGTGTTATGAGGAAAATAACTCTATGGCATGGGGTAAACCACAACAGATGGAAATGACTACAGAAATCAACTCTAATCTCAAGTATGCTATATAAAAAAACATGCTAACAAGACAAGATAAAGAGCCTACCTTGTCCATACGTTCGATGAAGTCCATCATTGAGCACTTGACTCAAAGCTATACACATCCAATTTGTCCTCAACAACCAAGATACACAAGCATATGGTGATAATACATAAAGTTAGCACATATAACAACATAATCCATCAATATTCATAACAAATACGTCCACAGAATAACAATTCAAATATTTGCAAGACATTAATTGGACAAGAAAAGAGTATTTCTATTAAAATATGAACAACATAAGTATATGAATGAAAAAATTTCGTGTCGGTACGTCTCAGAACTAAAAAACTAAGTCCCTTCCAGTTGGGCCTCCACCACTTCAATCCTCCACCAAAGGCAAGATCATATTAGAGAGACAATGAGCTTCTCCATCAAATAGGGAAGAGCTTGGGGGCTGAACAATGTGTTCAGACTTAAAAGGACAAAGGGATGCAGACTCAATATGAAGTGAATAATTTCTCGAGAGTAACTTTTCTCTCAAAGTTGAATTCTTCTCATCTCTTCCACAACTTGGATATGGCCCATTTATAGCCTTCAAATGGAATTGAAGGGTTAAGTCGAAAATTTTCTTGTATATGGAAGGTCAAGGATCATGGATCTCATGACATGACATGGAAACCTGACACCATTTTTTAATTTTAGGCACAAAACCCAAGGTATGCAGGTTGTAATGGTGCAACCTACGTATACACATGTTGTATAGTTGTTAGGGTGCGTATATGTGGAAAAATACAATTTTTGTCTTTGGGAACTTCAAAAAGGGACTTTAAGTCTGCATAGCGAAATGGAAAAGGCCTTTTGAGCACATTGCATGGGGTAAGGAAATTATTGCTATATCAGATGCCATCTAATGTGTGAGGTCAGAGGAGTATCTATGATGTCCAAAATACATTATAATTCCCAGAAGTGGAGTAATGGAGACCTATCTGGATGAACTAGTTGCTCATAAGAATATTACAATCCATAATGACTTTGTACACATGGCTGCCAATTTGAATTACACTGCATATCCATGTGGAAATATACCAAACAATTGTTCATGGCCATGTATAGGAAATACAAAAGTAGATACATGCCATAGGCTGTCATAGTCATGAACAAGGCCTGATGAAAACTAGTCTCAAAATTAATCTGAAGATATCTATATACAATGGAGTACAATTAGATATCCCATGATCACTAAAGTCATATAGGTACTGGTCCAATGAATGATAGAAACAACTCATAAAAGTTGCGACCATGAACTGATGTCTTCTATTCTTCTACATGATCCGCCAAAGGTGCAAGTATACATCATGTGAATAAAGGAGTTGAGGTCAAACACGATGAGACTTCGTTTGATTACTGGTCATTAAGGTATATCATTAACACATGTGAGACAACCTACCGATAATGAAATTAGGTATCAAGGCACTAAGTACATTCTTACAATTGTGAATAAAGGAGTTGAGGTTGAACACTTGAGGAATTCATCGATAATGAGACATTGATGTATTCCCAACTGTCGATGGTGAGAGAACCTTCCATTGATGACTACAAGCCTCTAGGCACTCATAGGACTCTAGGCCTCATTTCAAAAATAGATGAGATGAAGTCAATGGAAGGAGACCCATTGAAAGGAGAGCATTAAGGCATCTCTCATCAGTCATCATGAGGTACAAAGAAGGATCTTGATGATTTGGAGGAACTCGTAAGAAGAACATGTTCACGAACCAACGACCCTGTGCATCTTTTGCATGCACCAGATGCAAGTAGTGCATGAAAAAGACCCTATGAATAGCAACCAAAATGTAAAATTGTTGAAAAAGGTGATGAAACAACCAATAAGGCTAATGGCTGCCAAGACACTACATGAATCCCAATGTGTGAATATCTTTATTATCGTCGAACACAAGGGAAGCCCCCCAGTCAGTGACCAATGAGGAGATGTCAACTGTTGGGTTCAAGGTTACCTACCCATAAGGAAAGTAGGACTAGGGCGCACGGTAGGAATACAACTTCATGTAATTATGAGATGCACTGAGGGTATGGCTGACATGCAAAGTCAAGAGTTTTGAGAAATGACCGACACAGGCTGATAGACATCCTTTGAACAAGAGCATGAGACATATAGATGACTCTGGAAGCATAGAATTAATGATGAAACTTTGTGATGCAGGAGGCACCAATAAAACTCTCCATAGGGACTGGAAGAGTAACCAGTCAGGGGAGTAAACTCTATGTAAAAAGCCAAGCTTCCTAAGTTCATGATAAACCCAAAATTTTGATGACAAGTGGACTCAAAATTTTGTGTTTTGTTCAAAGGAGACATGACTTCTACCAACATCGGATAATATTCTTTTCCCTCCTGTCTTTTTTTTTTTTTTCATATTCAAATGAATGCTATGATACAGAAGAGGAAACAATTGTCGCGAGTAAGCAACTAATCCCAACAATAGAGCATACCTATGCTCAATGCAAGGAGGTTCATGCAGGATATGGACACTCAAGGGAATGTTTCCTCTTCGGGTATAGGGTGTCAAGCTTGAAAGGATATAATCAAGGCTCTGCTTGGATGATGATGCAAACTGCTGAGGTGATAGGATTATAATGCAAAAGTGAGAATCGAAAATAGGATCAATACTGCAAGCAATAGAATGAGATGCAATTACAACTTAACTCCAAAGAATGTCCTTTTTTGTAAATTTAGTCCCCTAGGCCCGAAAAAGTATAAACTAATACCCAGGAGAACTCTTCTAGCCACTAGTGACTAGAGTATTCCTTTTTTCAAAATTAGTCTACTTGGACCGAAAAAGGGTTAAACTTACACCAAATAAACATTCTTTCAAATCCAATTTATGAGTGTGAAAGAGACAAGTTCGCTCGACAATCTTTTCACTTTTTGAGAGAGTTCGAAAAGAGCTTAACAAGACTTGTGGGATGATTTTCTAAGCAACATATCATGGGGGAGGCCAGGGATCCCGTGCAGAACTTCTTTCAAAAGTCAACAACTCATAGATAACTGATACAATCTTGGGAAAGCCCAAATATTTCCAAGTCAAGGAGGATAAAATACTTGTAGAGGTTACCTTATATACAATATATTGAGTAATTCCTCTTATCTGGAAAGGTGTAGAAGAAGGAAGTTGAGGCTCTACAAGATCATTCCAATCAAAGGAAACCATCCTAGGACTCGGAGGGAGTGTACTCAGAGAGAGTGGAATTCTCCCTTGTTTATAAGTTACAGGACTAGAAATGCTAAGGACATGGTCGAAAGACACATCACCCCTCAAAAGAAGAGTGGGATTGACCGAAGATTGCATCGACAATGTCAATTCCTTAGACTTTTCTCTCTCTAAGAGAAGAGTGGGATCGATGAAATATTGCATTGGTATGACCACTTCTTCAATCATTGGTTGAATATGATGTGAGACAATAAGGTCAAGAGACGGATCAACCCCAAAAACAATATTGGTTTCAGCCGAAGATTTCATCGACATGACCGCTAGTTGAATAGGATGCGAGACAACATGGTCAAGAGATGCATTAGCCCCCAAAAGAAGAGTGGTGTCAGCCGAATATTGCATCATCATGACTGCTGTATCAATCAAAGAAGGATTAGAATGTTGGGAAACCAAAGATGACTCAGAACCCAAAAGGCCCCCAAGAAAGGACCACGCTTCTTGTACCACAACAGTAGCAGGGAGCAAACAAGTAAGGTGATCTCCTTTGAAAATCCTACAAAGGAAGTTGGGATTACGTTTTATACATCTAGGCTTCTCAATCATATGAATGCCCCCAACATGACTTGCATTGGATGGTGACATGCTCCCAACATGACTTGCAGAGACTAGTAGAAGATCTCCAACATTACTTGCAGAGGTTGATGATTAATCCCCGACATGACTAGCAGAGGTTGGTGATGTATGCATAGTATGACTACCAACGACTAGAGTTGTGCCCCCATTGTGACATGCAGTGGCTAGTTGTTGGTCTTCAACATGAATTGAAAAGGTTGTTGACCTATATCCAACATGACTAGCTGAGTTTGGTGATATAATGCCAGTATGACTTGTAGTGACTCGCCTGGTGGCAATAGTTGGTTGTGACATTTGAGACCAAGGTTCCGGGAAATACTGGTTTTGAGAAATTGTTTTCTAGGAAGGGTTTTGGTATACACCATGGCCCTATCTAGAAGGATAGTATCCTCCTCCAAATTGATTCATAAAGGGTTGTAAGGGCATCATCACCGAGGAAGCCACTTGCGAAGAGAAAGTGACATGACAAGGATTACTCCGGTGAGGATATATGTTTCCCCCGGAGGAAGGAACTCTGTGAAGGGGGTTTCCCATACTATAAAACTGACTACCCTTGGATGAGACACAAGAGTACAAATGGAGATCTGCCATGGCAAAAGTGTTCGTAGGAACAAACATAGCATAAGAAGGATATATGGATGGGATGGAATAAGTAGAATGACCGCCCATTTGAGAACTTGCTCCTGGAAAATTGAAGCTAGGATTGGATCCATAGGAAGGAATATTCCAACCTCCTACCGTAAGAGTTGGTTGAGGGATATGACTCCTACCAAATGAAAAGGGAGAAAAAGGAGGCATCATGCCTCCAGACCCAAAACTAGGATTCACATAAGGAGACGAGAAAGAGGATGGCAAGTGAAAATACATGTATGGAATACCATGAGAAAAATGATTAGAGGCCCAAGGTATTGGATGAGAATCATGATTCGACGTACCATTTTGAAATACAAAATGATTCATCTCCATGGAATGAGGAAAGACCATGGGCTGGGTAACGCTAACTGAGGGAGTCACAAAGGCTCCACTAACCATAGAAATGAAAACTCACGATGCAGTACAAAATCTTAAGGTCAGCTAACAATCAAAGAGCACACCAAAATAAACAAAAAGGCCAATATGCACACAAACAAGATATAGTGGCTGAAAGGGGACTCCCTCACTAAAGTAGGTATGCCCCACCTAAGAGGGGCCTGAGACTCCCTTCAAAAGATTGGAGGTATCAGAATCAATTATAATGGCCCTCGTGGACTTAACAACGCAGTCAATCATATCCCCCCAGAGAGGTAATCCTCCATAAAGGTTGTGTGATGTATGATGCTTATTTGACCCAAGGTACCTGTGTAATAACCCCTTCAAGTAACCTATGTGGCTACCTATGTCAAGCAACTAAGTCACCACGATATAAAAAATGCACAGGCGAACAGTCGTAAGTTAGGTCCACCGTATGGACAGGGTAGAAAAGCCCAAAATCTCGAAAGAACCACCACTCACAGAAGTAAAGGTACTAGCAAGACCTCCATATACGAATAGATCCCCAGAAATATCTCTGATGCTAAGAAGGTATTGGATGGATATCTCCTCAATCAACTTCATGTGACCTCGTGCTTAACTTCGGTGTGAGAAGAGGTTCCTGATGCCACCACTTATACAATGGATTTCACCACTCCCTTAGTCAGACACATATGTTGAGTTTAATAGCCTTGGAGAAGTTTACTCACAAAATCCTATTCCAAAGCTCTAAATCTTAAGCTAGTTTGCGAACCCTGAAAAAAAATTCATTTCTAATCAATCTTAAATTTATCAGTGTTACTTTTAGTGGCTTTGTTTACTCAAAAGGTGTGGTCGTGATACTGATGATGTTATGAATAAACAAGTAAAAGAGATGAATATGAATATAATGCAAATTCCTAACTTCAATTCTCAATAAATGATAAACTTTTCAAAATGCAACTTTCAATTCAATTCTGCAATTTCAAATAAGATGCAATCTTTCCATTCATGTACTAATATCAATGACAAGAACCCAAAAGATCAAATGAAAACAATGCAAAATGTATATTTTTTGTATTTTCAATATAAGGAAATGAAAATTCAAGGACTGAACAACAACTTGATATATAGGCCCTACTGTAAGCAAAAAGACACAAACCAAGCATGATATCAAGAAGCAAACACCCAGCCCAAGATGCAAGGACAACCAATGAAAAAAATGATGAGAAAGAAAAAACCGCCTTAAAATTCAACCAAATAAAGGTTTCCTATCACTCTGAAGGCACTTAAAAGTTATGACAGAGAACTAATAAGACTCGACAACCATCAACACTTACCCAAAAAACATCAAACTGAGCAATCAAGCAAAAAAATATGATGTACGCGATTGTTCAGGAGAACACCACATATGCACGCTCCCTATAGAACTACAGCTTGTGTATGTACATATCGATCAAGGGAAACCAACATATATGTATTAAAACACTTCCAGGTTAAGGATAAGGCCAAGAATCTCATACTCAAAATGAACAGAGGATGTCAAGCAATCAGATGACAAAAAACTCAATATAATTGAGAGCAATCAAAGGAGAAAAACACTCCAAACCCCGAAAAGAAGATTATATCCCCAGTATGGTCACCAATTCTGTTACAAGGAAAATCACTCTATGGCATGGGGTAAACCACAACAGACGGAAATGACTACAAAAATCAACTCTAATCTCAAATATGCTATATAAACAAACATGCTAACAAGACAAGATAAAGAGCCTACCTCGTCTAGACGTTCGATGAAGTCCACTGTTGATCACTTGACTCAAAGCTATACATTTTCAACTTGTCCTCAAGAACTAAGATACGCAAGCATATGGTGATAATATATAAAGTTAGCACATATAAAAACATAATCCATAAATATTCATAACAGATAAACCCATTGAATAACAATTCAAATATTTGCAAGACATTAATTGGACAAGAAAATAGTATTTCTATTAAAATATGAACAACATAAGTATATGAATGGAAAAATTTTGTATCGTCATGTCTCGGAACCGAGAAACTAAGTCCCTTCCAGTTGGGCCTCCACCACTTCAATCCTCCACCAAAGGAAATCTCATATAAGAGAGACAATGAGGTTCTCCATCAAATAGGGAAGAGCTTGGGGGCTGAACAATGTGTTCATACTTAAAAGAACAAAGGGATGCAGACTCAATATGAAGTGAATAATTTCTCCAGAGTAACTTTGCTCTCAAAGTTGAATTCTTCTCCTCTCTTCCACAACTTGGATATGGCCCATTTATAGCCTTCAAATGGAACTGAAGGGCTGAGTCGAAACGTTTCCAGAATATGGAAGGTCAAGGATCATGGATCTCTAGATGTGACATGGAAACTCGACACCATTTTATAATTTTGGGCACAAAACCCAATGTACGGATGTTATAATGGTGCAACCTATGTATACGTGTGTTGTATAGCTATTAGGGTGCATATATGTGAAAAAATAATTTTTTTAGCTCTAGGAACTGTAAAAAGGGACTTCAAGTCTGCATAGGGAAATGGAAAATGCTTTCTGAGCATGTTTCATGGGGTGAGTAAAATATTGCTATAACAAACCAGTACCTGATTCCTCGAATTGATGACCTTCTTGACCAACTCAAGGGGGAAAATTTATTCAACAATATTGACCTAAAGTATGGCTACCACCAGGTTCCTATTGAAGCAATTGATGTATGGAAGACAACTTTCAAATCTAAAGAAGGTCTCTTCGAATGGTTGTTCATGCTCTTTGGATTAACAAATGCACCAACAACTTTCATGAGATTGATGGATGATGTATTGAGACCCTTCACCAACTCTTTTTTGGTGGTATATCTGGATGGCATCCTCATCTTCTGCAAAACTTGGGAGGAGAACATGCAGCATGTTCAATAGGTTTTGGGCACTCTACGGTAGCACAAGCTATATGCCAATTTGGAAAAATGTTCCTTTTGTATGAACAAGGTCCAATACTTGGGCTACATTGTTGATGAGCATGGGGTACATGTGGATCCAACTAAGATCCAAGTCATACGTTATTGACCAGTCGCAACCACACTAATGGAACTACAAAGCTTCTTAGGACTTGCCAAATTTTACCGAAGGTTCATATTGGGATTCTCCCATATTGCATGAACCCTCAACCAAGTAACCAAGGGTGGTGACAAGGAAAATTTTGCATGGGGGAATGCACGACAATAAGTATTTAATGATCTAAAGCATCACTTATGCTCAGCTCTAGTACTCTCATTACTTGATCTGCAACAACCGTTCGATATGGAGACTGATGCCTTCGACTATGTTTTAGGAATAGTTCTCACTCAGCATGGTCATCCAGTAGCATACCATAGTGAGAAACTCTCATATACTATCTGGAAATACCCCACCTATGACAAATAAATGTATTCCATTGTGCAATACTGTCGTCAATGGAAACATTACATTATGGGAAGGAGACAATCATCCACATTGATCAAAGTACTCTACAGTTCATACAGACACATGGGAAGTTGCATAACGACCACCATCAAAATTTGTCCACATACCTGTTAGTGATCAAATAATTCATTCTGAAATTTGTTTTGATATCATATCATAGGATGATAATAAGGTGAATATTTACTTATAAGTTTTTAAGTTTTAAAGTATATAAGATCGGCTTTAAATCCTATTATCCAATGAAAAAATGATGTGGCATCTCAAAATATACCAAAAAGAAAATTTTAGCTTTCATCGGCTAAATGAATTTTTCACAGTGAAGTAAGCCGGTGAAAGTCTCCCTTTTCACCAGCTAAATGATTATTTTCACAGTGTAGTGAGCTGGTGAAAGTGCAGGTTTTTCAGCTGATAAACTGCCTTGGGAAAAATCAATTTTCTGAGTCGTGGAGAGTCTGTTTTATACATTCAAATAGTTGATTGACAAACAGACATCCTAATATTTCCAATGGTACTTTCAGATCTTCATTTAGAGCTCGGGAAGACATTCAAAAGTTCCCCACAAGATGAGGCATCATTTTCAGAAATTTTCCAAAATGTATTATTTTGGTCTAAAGGTCAAATTCAACTTGGTTGAGTTTATTAAGGAGCATATTATTATGAATAATCATATATATTATCAAATATCATCCATGAGTGCAGGTGACACTTCATTTTATCAATGGAAATATTCTAGAGATCAAATCCTAAAATGTAGGAATATGACTAGATTTGGAAATTTGGATTTTCCTGTTTTAGTCATTGTCTTGGGAGACAAATTCTGATCATCTAGAAGAGTATTTTTAGAAACTGAAGGAAATTTTTTATAAGAACGAGCATATATTCAATAACCTCTCTCATTTTTCCAATATCGATTGTGATTTGTGAAATATAGGTCAATCTTTGAGAACCATATTTCCAGAAATTAAATACTTTGTTTTTCCTGTTTTAGTCACTCTCTTTAAGGACAGATTATGATGATTTGGAATACTATTTTTAGAAACTGAAGGAGGTTTTTCATAATAAAGGGCATATCTTCAATAACCTCTCTCAATTTTCCCATATATTTTGTGATTTGGAGGATATAGGTGAATCTTGGAGCAACATTTTTATAGAAATTTTTGTTTTTTCCAGCTACCTCACAATTTCGAATTTGAGATAAGAAAAGAAGTTATCAGATCCATCTTTGGAGGATCTTGAAAATAATTTGTAAATATTATTTAAGCTCATAGATGTAAGAGGTAGCAGGGTTTGATTCTGGATAGAGGACTATATTATGTTGTAAACAGTCTTTTACTATGATAATACAAATCACAATTTTCTCTGTCTATTGATGCTAGATTCTCATTTTCCTTCTGTACTTTCTATTAAGTTGTTTTAGCTACAGAATGATGGTTAGCTCATAACTTGATATTAAGTCAATTATCATTTTTTATTAAACCCTACACTTTGTATTCAATTTATAAACATTGTTTTCTCACCCATTTAAAGCTATCATCTGATCATCAATCCTTAAGAGAACTGGTTTATTTGATTTTCATTTTACTGTTTGAGTGCCATACTGTAATTGAGTTATCCCATTGATCCACACATACATAAACACAAAAACAAGTTTTCTTCAAGTTACCAAGCATCTTCAACCTACAAACTCAAAGAGTTTCTTGGAGTGATAACAAATTGGTGTCGTTACCGGGGAAATGAGATTGAAGCTCAACTTCCTTGGGACATGATACAGATATAGCTTTGATGATAGACAAATCCTAGACATTCTCTTGGTTGTAATCATCTATCTAGCGACTCCATGAAAGATAGATTCAGTGGTGGCTCCACAATAATCAAATTTCAAAAGCATTTGCTGCCCTTTTGGCTTGGAGGTTTGCACCTCTTGAATTTTCTTCAGTTTCTAGTTTCCCACATCCAGTACCTGTTATGTCAGAATGGGGAGATTTTCTACCTATCTTTAAAGAGAACAAAGAAGACAATCCTGCAGAACACCTCCTAAAATTCGATGAGCACATGGATTTATTAGATCTACAGCATGAAGATGTTTGTATGAAGATGTTCATGCATTCATTGTATGGTGATGCACGTTAGTGGTATTTCTCTTTACCTCCTTCCAGTATTTCAACATTGAAGGATTTTCATAGATTATTTAATGAGCACTGCAAAAGGTTCTTTTTAGATAAGTCTTTATTTGATAATTGTTGTGTAGAATATGAATTTCACAAAAGAGTTGAAGATGTTAATAGGGAAGAATCTTTTTTCTCAAAATTTACATCATCTTTCAAACGATCTTCACTGTGATATGTCTCCTCATTAACATGAATTATAAAGGACCGATGAAGAAGTTGAGGGTTTTCCTATTACCTCTATTTTTGATTTTCATGAATCTAAAGAATTAGATTCTTTAGCTACACATGCAGATGATACACAGTTTCCAGATTTGCAGATCATGGGAATTTGCAGTAACCTTGAGCAACAAGATTTTCAGAGATTGTCTTATCTCCAACTAGAGTATTAGAGGCATTCTTATTCTTATGAATTTGTTATTTCAAATTATGATAATGAAGGAGATGTTGAGATTTCTGAAATCTTGTTGTCTACTAGAACTTTATCTAATTCCATTTTTCATAAGGCAGATGATAAAAAATGTGCGCATGCTGTAATTGATGCTTGTTACGAATCTATTTTTCAAAATTCTAAAGAAGATGTTTTTAGTTTTGATATATCCTGTAAAGATATTATCGTTGAAGAAGAAATTGTTAGCTGTGATAAGCCAACATATCATCATGATGAGATCAGATTATAGAGATATGGTGAAGAGGAGCAGAAAGGTTCAAATCAGTGGTTCAACTTGCATTTTTCTCCGACAAAGGTTGAGCAGTCTACTTTCATCATTAAGATCAGTGAAAGCAATTGACAGCTGCAATACAGTCAGTTAGATCAACAATTCAAAGAGTTATTCTTTTATGGTTTTAATGACCCTATCGCAAAATTTTTAGAATCTATGAACAACATATATGTTAAAGTATTTTGGTCAGATGAAAATTGGCTTTGTCATCAGTTCAAAGTACTTTTTTGTTGGCTATGCATTCAATTATTTGTCAAGTCAAGATCAAGAACATGTTCAGTAAATCAGTATCTGATATGGCTTCATTGGAAGCATGAGTTTACTTGATTGAGCATCAATACAATGGTTAGAGCAGGAGTAGGCAGTGAATAAGCTCGTCATATGAGCAAGTAGATCATGTTCAGTTGTTGATTTCTGAAATAAATAGGCAGGCCGCAGGCAGAGAATGTATGTGTAGAAAATTTGGTCTTCTAAAGATGTAGGGGGATCGAGAAACAATTTGAAAGCTACCGGTTTCAAAGGCAACATGCAGGAGTTCAGTGTTTTTTTTTTCAAATACATAGTGCATTTCAAATGACAGCCCAAGAGGAATTTTCATTAAATTCCTATGCTAAGAGATCATATAGAGATCGATTCCCATTTCTGAATATTATAGAGAATGAAGTTATTTCTTCCAAGCTATAAGTGTTGAGTTATTCACCATTCAATAAACCCTCTATAAATTCATATGGCACGTGGGCATAAATCTTGTGGACAAAAAATTTTTCTACAAATATTTAGCAAATATCAGAACACAAAAGAAAGTTCGATTGTGAATTCATCAACATTTGCATTTTGGGAGATTACTTCTTCTCTGGGAAAGCAATCCAAAGATGATCGATGATATGATAGAACTTTTTTTGTCAAAGGCACACTTATTGCTGGGATCATCTATTTATGGAAACTTCAAATGGAAAATTTCTGGGAAGTGTTTGCTAGTACCCAGGTCATTAGTAACTTGCTTTCACTTACCCTGTTGAAAACTGGAACGAAAGACAAAAAGGCTCTAGAACACATTACTATTCATTGTGTGCCTTGGAAATGATGACTGAGAGATCTCTAAATAGGCCACCATTTGAGAATTTCAACTGTGAATTCATTGTTGATCAATACAACAAATTACAAACAGTTTTCAGTTTAGCAAAAGATTAGGTGAAAAAGCCAAAATTTTTGGAGATAACATGGTCATAAATAGAGTTCCATAATTTTTTTAGAAATTTAAATGTCAAAGTATAGGATATAACTTGTTTATTCCTATAATAAATCGATTGTCAAAAGGTATTTCCAAAAATCAAAGAAAATCTTGTCAATGACTAATCTCTGTTTTGAAGTGAAGTTAGCCAGTGAAAGTTCAAGGTTTCAACAACTAAATGGAATTTTCGAAAACAAGTGAGACGGTGAAAGTGCAACCCTCAATTTTCTGATTTGTAGACACAGGAAGATTGTAGAGAGGAAGATGATGAGATGAAAAGTTCAGATCAACAGTTCATCATGCAATTTTCTCAAACATAGATTAAGTAGTCTGTATTTAGCATTGAGATCTGTGATTGATTAAATGAATAAACAAGCAGGTTACATGTTGCTACAGGTTTTTAGATGATAAATTATAAAGGCCAAATGACTCCATGCCCAATACTAAAGGCTCAAGGTCTTCCAGGTTCTTGGAAACCTCGCAGGGAGGTCTCCATCGCAATTGGAGCCAGATGTTAGCAATCAAATAATTCATTCTGAAATTTGTTTTGATATCATATCATAAGATGATAATAAGCTAAAGATTTATTTATAAGTCTTTAAGTTTTAAAGTATATAATATCGGCTTTAAATCCTATTATCCAATGAAAAAATGATGTGGCATCTCAAAATATACCAAAAAACAAATTTTAGCTTTCACCGGCTAAATGAATTTTTCACAGTGAAGTAAGCCGGTGAAAGTCTCCCTTTTCACTAGCTAAATGATTGTTTTCACAGTGTAGTGAGCTGGTGAAAGTGCAGGTTTTTCAGCTGATAAATTGCCTTGGGAAAAATCAATTTTTTGAGCCATGGAGAGTCCGTTTTACACACTCAAATAGTTGATTGACAACTAGACATCCTAATATTTTCAATGGTACTTTCAGATATTCATTTAGAGCTTGAGAAGGTAGTCAAAATTTCCCCACAAGATGAGGCATCATTTTCAGAAATTTTCCAAAATGTATTATTTTGGTCGAAAGGTCAAATTTGACTTGGCTGAGTTTATTAAGGAGCAGATGATGATGACTAATAATATATATTATCAAATATCATCCATGAGTATAGGTGGCACTTCATTTTATCAATGAAAATATTCTAGAGATCAAATCCTAAAATGTAGGAATATGACTAGATTTGAAAATCTGGATTTTCTTGTTTTAGTCACCTTCTTCAGAGACAGATTATGATCATCTAGAAGAGTATTTTTAGAAACTGAAGGATTTTTTTCATAAGAACGGGCGGCTCTTCAATAACCTCTCTCAAGTTTCCAATATCTATTGTGATTAGTGAAATATAGGTCAATCTTTGAGCACCATATTTCCATAAATTAAATACTTTGTTTTTCCTGTTTTAGTCACTGTATTTAAGGACAGATTCTGATTTGGAATACTATTTTTAGAAATTGAAGGAGGTTTTTCATAATAAAGGGCATCTCTTCAATAACCTCTCTCATTTTTCCCAGATATTTTGTGATTTGGAGGATATAGTTGAATCTTGGAGCAGCATTTTTCCAGAAATTTCCGTTTTTTCCAGCTACCTCACAATTTTGAATTTGAGATAAGAAAAGAAGTTATCAGATCCATCTTTGGAGGATCTTGAAAATAATTTGTAAAGATTATTTAAGCTCATAGATGTAAGAGGCAGTAGGGTTCGATTCTGGATAGAGGACTATATTATGTTGTAAACAGACTTTTACTATGATAATACAAATAACAGTTTTTTCTCTCTATTGATGTCAGCTTCTCATTTTCCTTCTGTACTTTCTATTAAGTTGTTTTAGCTACAAAATGATGGTTATCTCATTGGTTAGCTCATAACTTGGTATTAATTCGATTATCATTGTTTATTAAACCCTACACTTTGTATTCGGTTTATAAACATTGTTTTCTCACCCATTTAAAGCTATCATCTGATCATCAATCCTTGAGAGCATTGGTTTATTTGATTTTCATTTTACTGTCTAAGTGCCATACTATAATTGAGTTATCCCAATGACCCACACATACATAAACAAAAAAACAAGTTTTCTTCAAGTTACCAAGCATCTTTGACCTACAACCTCAAAGAGTTTCTTGGAGTGATAACAATACCTGCAACAGTTCCATCTCAACATCAAGTATAAAATAGGGAGCACAAATCGTGTCGTTGACTACCTCAGTCGCCATCCCATTGCTGCACTCACCACAATGATTTATTCCTGTGTGTATGATCTAGGTGGATATCAGTGGCCACCCACCTTTTCCAACTGGGTCAAAACAATTTTTTGACAATTTTGGTAATTTACTATTTTTAGCAGTTTTTAACTTTCGGGGCCATTTTGAGGGCCTATATGAAGGTTTTTTGGGATAAATATTCTCAATTATAGTTTAAATATCTGATTGATCCCTAAAAATGAATCTCCTCGGTGATACCTTTCCAACGAGCTATCATGTGCCCCAAACGGAGATCGTATGCAAAAGGTACGACCCCGAGAAGTTGATGTACTAACTTACCCAAACAGGGCCCACATGACTTTTGGCACTTCATCTCCTAGGGTTAGGTATTTTGGATGACTAGGGTTTGTGAAATTATGGTTTATTGTAAAAAATACCTTTAGAGCCTCATTGTAATGATGTTTTTACGAATGAGCGCAGTCGTCACATCTCTTCTCAGAGATAAGCCGCCACCATTCCAGTAAGCTTGTTTTCCACTGCATTTTATAGTTTTAGCGTATTTCTTTATTGAATAGAAAACCAGTTTTATTGTATCTTTGTTATTCTGTGTTAAGCATCTTTTAATAATATGTATTCATTTCGTTCTTCTCATAAAATCCAGATAAGTGGTATTAGGGCGGTTTTCTCCTTGTCATCTTCATGCATGTCCCCAACAAGGTCAGGGTACAAAGAATTAGGTCTTGAGCTTGTTTCTCTTGAGGACAAAATATCTCGCACGCCCAAGCGACCTCTCATGGCAGGAGACAAGAAATATTACGGGACAATAGATCCTTTCAAAATGTTTCTTGAGGAAGCCCTCACGCAACAGAGGAACGAGACGCTGGATAGTTTCGCGCAAATCCTTCAGCGGCTACCAACATGCGACGCATTTTCCTCGAGCGGAGGCGCTGCTCCCTTCAAGGTACAAATAAACTTCGATATTCCTATATTTGAAGGTCATATAGACACATATGTTGTAGACAAGTGGTTGAATCTACTAGAAGGGTATTTTTATGTCCATAACTTTTCAAATAGAGAAAATATTACTTTTGCGCTCCTCAAAGTCGTTCCCCATGTCAAATATTGGTGGGAAACTTTCTGTGAGAAAAAGGAAACAAAGGAACCCTCATTATTCATAGTCATGACCACTTGGGAGTCCTTCAGGGATGATATTGAGGAAAAATACTACCTTGTTGGAAGTTATGATGACTTGTATACCAAATGGACCACAGTGCGGCAAGAAAGAGATCAAGCAGTGCCAGAGTTCACAAATATCTTCCATACCTTGTGCACCAAGCTGGGTATCAAATATTTAGAGCGATATATGGTGCTAAAGTATCGTGGTTCTCTGCATAGATACATACATACTGAAATGGAATTTCTGGACATCTCATCCTTGGGCACGAACTACCGATATACCATCAAAATCAAGCAAAAGCTTAAACAAAAGACGTGACAATTTGGGCCTAGGAACCCCTCACAGCAAAAGTCAGGAAAGGGCAGCCCCAACCCACATAACAAAGGAAAAATAAAATATGGATAGTATCAAGACAACCACTCCAAGCCACAAGAAAATAAGGACACCGAAAATACAAAGAAAGATACTGGGAAGTGGTGCGACTTCCATAAGAGCCCTTGGCATAACACTTTTGATTGCTGCTCAAAGCAGTCGTTGGTGGCCAAAGTGAAAGCCTATGAATCAGATGTGGGTTCTAACTCTGAGTTAGAACTAGAAAGGGGAATACAGATCATTGACATGGAACCTAGTTCCATCGTTGCTACCACCAAGCTCTAGCATGGTGAAACAGACAAGCCAGAAGAAGGTGAGTGCCTCTTTCATTCATAGATGTGGATGAAAGGAACCCCACTACACTTCATCGTTGATAGTGGTATCCAGAGGAACCTCATCTCAGCAGAGGTCATCAAGCGGTTGGCCTTCCCAACAATGCCGCACCCACAACCCTACACCATTGGATGGCTCCGCCAAGGAAGCAATCTCCGCGTCAGCCAACAGTGTCGAATATCGTATGACATCAAGCCCTTCAAAGACAAGGTATTGTGTGATGTTTCTCCTCTCGAAGTTTTTAATGTTTTTTTGGGTCAACCTTATTTATGGAAATGTCTTGTTGTATATGAGTCTAGGCCTCGTTGTGTTATTATTACTTTGAACAGAAAATTGTACAGGATACCCGAGGTAGTCCCTCCTAGTGTTATTTCCTTGATCTCTACCAAGCAATGTAGGAAGGTCATCTCTCAGACTAGGAAATTTGTCTTATTCGTGATTTGCTCTCAAAGTGAGTGGAATATCGCAGCCATGTCCAGGGCCTCTGCGACCGATCTATCCACACAACAGAAGCAAGTGGATAAGGTCATGGAAGAATACTCAGATATCTTCTCTTCTCTTACCGGGGTACCTCTGCACTGTCAGGTCAAGAATCTCATCAATCTGACCCCAGGCGCACCACTAACTAATGGGCCAGTCTACTAGGTGAAGACCAAGGAAAGGGGGAATGTTGAAGTCAAAAGAATTGTCACCCATAGCCTTGGTGATGATGTACGACCCATAATGGAGTGGGAGAAGATTTTGATGGTCCCCTGTAAGGCGTTCTTTTTGCAAGTGCAACCAAACTTTGTCTCCCACCTGAAACTTATGTGGCACCCGATGTTGATCATGGCACTACTTGTACTTGGCATTCGAATTCTGTAGAATATCCTGAACCTATTGGTGGATGTGTTGGATACACTCAATGAACCGAGTGGCTTTTTCAACTTCTAGTGGATTAGGGGATGAGTCAATCAAGGTGGTTTCCAGGGGTAGTGCAACATCCATGGGGCCCAATGGTTGGAATCCTAACCCCACCTGAAAGGGGATGTGGCCAGTTGAGATATGTAGGGATTGGTTGTAGCTATGTTGGACATAGGGAAGAATCTCATCCCATGTGTGGGGGTGTTTTGAATTGTACATGTGCAGAATATGTATGATCATCCGATTGAAAACCTCAGTTTGGTCATTTGTCTGGGAGTGGAAGGCAGTGGATTTGGTGAGCTTGATATCCAACAGTGACTAGAGGCTCGACCAGAATGCGTTTAGGAACCGACTGTCATGGTATGAGATAATGGTTTGTGGGATCCCAAAATGTACCCATACTCATTCAAAGAAGAGCTTGGCAGTGGTTTCTGCTGTGATGTTCTTCTTGCAGGCGACTAGAATCACCATCTTGGAAAAGCGATCAAAAACCAAAAAAACACAGTCATTTCCCCTCTTGGTGGATGGGAGGCCTGACTGTAGTCCATTGAGATGGATTCCCACAACCCGTCAGGAGTAGGAAGAAGGGTGTACAAGCCTTGTTTCTTTGTGGTTGGTTTGGCAATAGTGCAGGTGGTACAGGACCTGATATACTTCCTGACATCCTGTTGAAGTTTTATCCAGTAGAAATGTTTTAGCAGCACTGCCACTGTCTTTTCGATGCCAACGTGTCTTGCCACCTGACTGTAGTGAGCTTCGCAAAGCAGCTTCGCATGCTTGCTTGATGGAATGTCGAGATGGACCAGAAGACACAACAACCCCTCCTGAAGATGGAAATTAGCGACCACTGAGTTGGTGCCCAACATTTGGTAGGTGGTGGAGAAGTCGGGGTCTATCTCGTAGAGGTGGGGCCATCCATAGGTATTATGGCCGCAAGAGTCTAGCACCGTGGTGAGTGTCACGATTGGAGGTTGGTTGAGGCAATCGAGAACTCGGTTGGTACTTCATGTTTTATACTTGATGTTGAGGTGGAATTGTTGTAAGTATGTGGACCAATTCTGATGGTGGTCATTCTGCAATTTGCCTTGGATCTGCATGAATTGTAGTGGCTTGTGATTAGTGTGGATGACTCTCTCCTTCCCAAGAATGTAATGTCTCCACTGGCGGTAGGCTTGCACAATGGAGTAGATTTATTTGTGATAAGTAGGGTACTTACAGACAACATATGATAGTGTCTCACTATGATATGCCACGAGGTGGCCGTGTTGAGTGAGAACGATGCCCACAACATAGTATGAAGCATATGTCTCGATCTCAAAGGGGTTTTTCTAGGTTTGGTAATGAAAGTACTGGGGATGATCACAAAATATTCTTCAAGTCCTTGAAAGATTTTTTTTGGGACAAGCCCCACACAAATGTTTCCTTACCGGCACCCCTGGTCACTTGGCTGAGGGCCAATTGCGATAAGAGAGAATCCCAATACGAACCTGCGATAGAAATTGGTGAGGTCCAAGAAGCTCCAAAGTTTAGTGAGTGTGGTTGGGGCTAGCCAGTCACGAATGACTTGGATCTTGGTTGGATACACATGCATACCATGTTGATCAATGATGTATCCTAAATAATGGACCCTGTCCATGCCGAAGGAACATTTTTCCAAGTTTGCATATAATTTGTGTTTCCACAGGGTGTGCAAAACCTGTTGAATATGTTGCAAGTGTTCCACCCAAGTCTTGTTGTAGATGAGAATGTCATCCAGATACACCACTACAAAAGTATTGGTGAAAGGTCATAGGATATCATCCATCATCCTCATAAAATTTGTTGGAGCATTTGTCAAACCAAAGGGCATGACAAACCATTCAAAAAGACCTTCTTTTGAATTGAAGGCGATCTTCCATACATCTGTCTATTTTATTCAGACTTGGTGGTAGCCAGAATTTAGATCAATCTTACTGAAGTATTTAGCCCCCGTGAGCTGATCAAGGAGGTTGTCGATTCAAGGAATCAGGTACCGATTTCAGACTGTGATTTTATTGAGGGCCTAGTAATCAATGCATAATTGCAAGGTCCCATCTTTCTTCTGCACCAACACGATTGGGCTCCCACAAAGTAATAAGATGGGACGGATATAGTGGCTCATTCGTGACTGGCTAGCCCCAACCACACTCACTAAACTTTGGATCTTCTTGGGCCTCGCCAATTTCTATCGCAGGTTCGTGTTGGGATTCTCTCATATCGCATGGGCCCTCAGCCAAGTAACTAGGGGTGGCAGTAAGGAAAAAATTGTGTGGGGCCTGTCCCAAAACAAATCCTTCGAGGACTTGAAGAATCGTTTGTGATCATCCCTAGTACTTTCATTATCGAACCTGCAAAATCCCTTTGAGATCGAGACAGATGCTTCATACTATGTTGTGGGCATCGTTCTCACTCAACACGGCCACCTCGTCGCATATCATAGTGAGACACTATCAGATGTTGTCCATAAGTACCCTACTTACGACAAATAAATCTACTCCATTGTGCAAGCCTACTGCCAATGGAGACATTACATTCTTGGGAAGGAGACAATCATCCACACTGATCACTGTTGGTCACTATAATTGCTCAATTAATTTCAAACAACCAAGTGAAACATAAATTATCAACCCAGGGAAGTCTTTTGTTTCAAAGATAGCTGCGCACTATATATGCTCAATTCCAAAAGCACTTAGTGTTGTAGTAAAGA
>ML783330.1:1360250-1393047 GCA_009831015.1 Picea engelmannii | reverse complement strand
CAATCGGAAAGCCTCAGCTGCACTCTCATTCTCAGCAGCGAGATGCAACAGAACAAAGAAATCACCAATGTAATCAGATTTTCGGCATTCAGGCCAAGATGAATATAAACACCCCATAACCGTTTCTGTTAAAAAAAAATAAAAATCATAGTTTTAATTTAAATGTGTTAAGTTTTTTGTTTTTATTTTTATTTTTTAGGAATATTTTTCTGAAATTTGATGAGATATTGTTGAATTTGCAGATTTGAGTGATTAAATGTGTATAATCTAAATGTTTTAGTAATTTTTCACTAAACTGAATTTATTTCTGTATTCAGAAATATAATTTAAATAACAAAAAAAATGTGATTTCATATAAATTTATGTTATTTAATTTAAAAACAAAAAATAAAAATAAAAAACAATTATTTTAAACCATGATAACATGCTATTGTTACATCTAAATGTCTCACACTTAACAATACATATTCCCAAATATATTATTATTATTCTTCCATATTGATTGTTTTGTTTAAGATCGGATTGCCTAGGGCAGTGAGAATCCGACAAACTATTAAAACGGGATTATTTATGTTCCTTAATGAACCGAAATGACAAATTTTAGAAAAAGATCATATGGCCAACTTTGCAAATGATTAATATTCATTTCCATATTTTTATTTTGTAGTAAGTTGTAAAATTAATGATTAATATTATTTTTCATATTTTTATTTTGTAGTAAGTTGTAAAATAAATTTTTATAGAGTATCATTAATTTAAAATAATGTTTTTAAATTTAAATGATTATAGGTTAAATGTTCTACCGCCAAAAATTGTTAGATTCATATATTTGAGTGTATTTACTTGTTATAAAAAAAAGTTAATTATTGTTTTTATCCATGTGATAACTTATAACTTATTACTTGTTATATACTTGTTATAACTTATAACTGAAAAAAATTATCCATGTTATATCCTTGTTATAACTTATAACTGAAAAAAATTAACATGTGATGTTTATAAAATTTGTTTATTTATAAATAAATGATTTTAATTGTTATTTTATATATATGTAATAGTGTTTTTTTTTACTCAGATTGATAAAATGCAATTTGAAAAAGTATTGAAATATATTCAATATGGAAAGGAGGAAGGAGCTAATTTAGTGACTGGAGGTAGTTGTTTAGGTAATCAAGGATTTTACATTGAACCTACAATATTCTCTGATGTTCAGGTAATTTGAATCTAATTTATATTCAATCAATGTTTATATAAAGAAGTTACATCACAAAAGAATTTTCTAGAGACTTACCATTTTGAAAATATTTTGTAGGATGATATGAAGATTGCAAAAGAAGAAATCTTTGGACCTGTTATGTCTATCTTAAAATTCAAGTAAGAATTTACAACATTATTACTTGTACTGATTTTTCTAAAATAATTAATACATTACATAATATATAATAAAATAATTTACAATTTTGAAATACATTTTTTTATAATTTTTCTTTGAAATTAATGATGTTATTAATTTGTGTAATGCAGGACTATAGATGAAGCAATAGAAAGAGGAAACAAAACTATTTATGGTTTAGGAGCTGGAATTGTTACTAAAAATATAGATGTGGTTAATAGACTTTCTAGATCTCTCCGTGCTGGAATGATATGGATCAATTGTTACCTTGCGGCCAGTGCAGATTGTCCACTGGGAGGATATAAAATGAGTGGAATTGGGAGAGAGTATGGATCTTATGGCCTTGAAAATTATCTACAAGTCAAATGTGTTATTACTCCACTTCAAGAGTCTCCTTGGTTATAAGAGCATCCCATCATTTCTTATGTTATAATATTATATGGAAAATAACTATTATAATACTAAATTTGTTTTTAGTTTTTTATTTTCAATACATTTTATTTTATGATTGATGTGATATAATAATCTGGTTTCATCTTTTTCTTAATTATATATATTTTTTATTTTATTTTTTTCATTTACATTAATATTGGATTTCTATCACTTTGAGGTTGTTGTATGTCTTTCTTGATTGTAGCATTTATTTTCATCCATAACATGCACCAACATTTGGCACATCGAGGTTAAGCCTTGCGAATTCCACACGCTTCTGTTTGGTTATGATCCAGAAGAAAGAATATTTTAATGCAAATCATGGGGTTTACCAAATTTCTTTAAATAGTAATTAGACCTGATCCTCGTGATTATACCATTTTGGTTAGGTTAATGAAATAGTTTCTCAAAAAGAATTCATCTTTATACATTAAATTAGCTAGGTATGTGAAAGGTGAAAAATTAAAGGATCATAAAGGAATATTCTTAATCATGAAAAGTCATTAATAAATTAAAATATAAGGAAACCATTCCTTTTCAAGCCTATAAAAGGTAGTTACTTACCCATCCATAAATTGTAAAAAAACATATCAAAATAAAAGGAAGTAAAAGTAATGGTAGGGTCACGTAGATAATCTCGAGTGTGGTTATGGATGCTTGAATATTAGTGGAGCAAGGTGTAGGATGTAATGTGGTTATGGATGCTTGATTATTAGTGGAGCAAGGTGTATGATGTAATGTGGTTATGGATGCTTGATTATTAGTGGAGCAAGGTGTATGATGTAATGATGACTACATCAAGACTTATATGAATGTTCAAAGAAAATGGAAAAACATCTCAGAGATATTACATTTATTTTTAGTGAATTTTTCTTACTAAAAATATAATAGGTTTTGTGATTATAACTTTAGCTGAGATCATTGAATCATGTTATAAATGAAATAAAATTCATCATGTATTTTTTTGATATAGCTAATGAGTTACTTAAACCAGTTTGCAGGAATAATCATTGATTTCCTCACGAGGAATGGAATGGATTCATAACTTAATAGTTTCATTGCAAAGATTCATGACTTCACCTATTGTATTACCATTTATTGACACCTCAATGCTCATTATTCCCCATACACACCTTGCCCTTTTAACTTTTAATTTTTGATTGCTTATCTAACATACTGTGGATTTTTCTTTTGGTTTATATATTTGTCTTATCACTATTGACGCTTAGTGTTTCTTTCACCCTTTGCTTGATGATGTCTCTAGTCATTTTCTTGTGGGAACCTATCTCAATGCCTTTATGAGTTCATAACACTACAAGGAAAACACCTTGTAGCAGGGGTTTTTAGTGTTACAATATTTGGCAAAATTTTCAAAAAATGTCTGCTACAACCTTTGCTATTCAAAGTAAAGGTTTTAGTGGATGTTTTAACAGATGTTCCATATTACTAAAAGAAATTGGGTGAGCATAAGATGTAGCAGAGGTTTTTTTTTCTAGTTATTGTATTGTTAAAATGCACCAATGTGCTCTTAATCAACCTTCCCCAATACATACATAAAAATAAAAAGCATCGGTACTCTTATAATTATTATGCACTAGTTTCACCTTTTTTGTTGTATGCAACACCAATGCTCTTATAATTTCTATGCATTAGTTCCACATTGTTTGCATATGACACAATAGTGATTTTTTGGTTTATGTATGCCCTGGTGCTTTTCGGTTAATGTGTGCCCCAGTGCTTGTATAATTTGTGTGTACTTGTGCACCAAAGGGTAGTGAAATTTTAAATATTCGAGGTGAGATGTCGGCACCATTATTTTTATTAAACATCAGTGTGTATATGATATTTAAAACATTGATGTGTGTATATTATTTAGAGCACTAGTGAGTATTGTAAACATTTGCACCGTACAATTTTGAAACAATAAATATAATTGTATGTTATGTCGTTTACGAAATGGTGTTTTTTCTCATTATTTTGCACCGATGCTTTAATATAATTAATGGGCACCAATGCGTATTACTCCTTAAAACACACCAATTTCTATATTATCACACACATTGTCTAGTGAGTTCATAAGAATATTGTTAGTACATGATTCATTTCTTTCATCAATGAAAAAATTCTATGAGAACGCAAAACCTAATCTAGACTTGATAGGGAAAAAAACGCTAACTCTCATGGCCTTTGGACAAAGGGGGTTGATTCAATTTTGTGTAAAATAAGAAAAAATGGCTAAATTTAAGGCCCCAAGCTCAAATCAAGCTTGTGCCCTTATCGAGACGCAAAAAAGAGCTTATCACAACCCAAGAGTCCTTTAATTCGATGGTGGAGGGAGTTTATCACAGAAATGTAGGTCAAGACCGAGGGCCAACGGACATTCTAGGCCTGATCATCGAACGACCACAAGTGAGTCATATCAACGACTCACAACCTATGTTTCATCGTAAACATGCGAGAGGTTTAATGACCCCCAGGTGATGTGAAAATGGTTTCCGTTGGACACACATCAGTAAATAAATGGTGTTGCATCGCAAGAAGAAAGGGGGAAAATCATCGTCGGGAGGGCACGAAAGTGGTTTTGTGGTTTGGAAAAACCACTTATTACCGCAAGGCACAAGACACACTTGGTCATTGACGAAGCATCACGTGGAGATTCCATGTCGCTCCATCCTATCATTCCACAACAAACACCTAGATTGACCAAAGTCAGAGTCGCATGCCAACAAGGTGCTCGTAGGACGAGGGGGACCCACTAGAGGATGCTAAAGGCACAAATCAACATCCCAATCACATTGACATGTGGCCTACTCCCATGCCACATAGATTCCATCATGCACCAGTATGGGGTGCCACATGTTTGTGGTACCATGCTGACATCATAAATGATGTCACTTAAATTTTCATGCCCTTCTCAAACTTTCAAAGTCTAAATCAAGGAGAAGATGACAGGTGGCTCCAGACCACATGAAAAGTGGGTTTTAGTCGGTTTCGTGTTGTATATTGAAGTTGTCACGTCATATTAGACCGTGAATTAGATAAACCCACAAAAAGACAAGTGAACTCACGTATGAGCATCATTACCAATAATAATATTGCTAAGTACAACCGATGAAGGAAAAAAATCATTGGCTATACATATACATGAATCATCATCAGATCGAAAAGAACCACAATTAGACACAAATAATTCACTTCCCCCACTAACGAACGCCCTAGATACGTGTCAAAGTATTATAAGAGAAAGCCTTGAGAGGAGGTAAAAACCAATATGCTAGCAATTTAGCCTCTGTAGACAAATTGCTCTGATGGCAGGTGTCATGGAAGATGACCCACTAGTGTGGATTCTTCCTCCAGGAGGGACGAGTCGGCCATCATGGCTACTGACATGTGAGGAGCTTCAATTTTTTTGACAAAGGAGGGAAACTTTTGTCTCTGTTCACATTGACTTGGGCATAGGAGTAGCAGGACATCACACAGTTTGTCCTAAGATAAAGTTGTATTATTTGATCAACACCCGACCAAAATAAATAAGAGAGGACCCAAAGGGATGGTTGATAGTGCTCGACATCATCAGGTGACTATGGTTGAGAGGAAATTCTAAGTCATTCTTCAAGCCCATAGACGACCTTACTCATTCAGAGGCAGAATGCATCCAGTGCAGTATTTTCATCCAAACGAGATATTTTGAAGGATCCCGACTGAATGATCTTGATTTGGTAAAATTAGTTCTCCTCAAAATACTTCAACAAGCCTTACCCTAGTAAAAGTCAATTTTTACTAAGCAAAAAACCATCCAAGAAACCAGAGGCGGTATCAGGAATCAAGAAGCAGTATTGGGTCAAAGAAGTGGTTTTCTCATGATCAAGGAATCTATAAAAGGGGATAAGGCACTCATTTGAAAGGTCAACACTTTGGGAAGATAGAAAGGTTCTTATACTCAAAGTTGTTTGATCACAAACCTCAATCAGAGGTAGATGGTGAAGGTAGCGGGCCTCAATAGATTCATACTCCATGTTATGTTCAGTATGTAAAACCCATCTTCTTATTTTTCCATTGTATCTGTGTTTTAGTGAAGCCATTTCTCTCATTCTTGGTTACTTGTATTAGATCTAATTAATAAAAGTTTATACAATAGATTAACATCACATTCAGTGTAACTGTGTGATGTTATATCATGGCATGTAATTTATTTCATCTCTACATGATCAGTTCTTGTCATTTCTTTATGCATTTGAATGTTTCTAGAGGGTGAATCCATATGTTTAGATGTATCAAGATTTTAAATTGTAGGATGCATGTCCTTCCATAGATCTTAAAACGTTTGTTATAACTGTTGAATTATTAATGTCTAGGCACATTTTTCTTTCTATTATAAAATACAAGATTCATTCTCAAAATTTTCTTGTATGTTTAATTTTTTTCCTTCAAAAATCATCCATTCACCCCCTTGGAATTTAAATGTTTGAAATACACATGGTCACACACCTCTTGAGGTTGAGAGTTTGAATCATCTGTGTTGAATATTAGATTTTCCTTTACTTATAGAGCATTAGTGTTCTTTAACTTAGTTAACATTATCAATTATACCATAGAAGCGGAATAAACAATAGACAAAGTACACAAGAGATTTATCCTGGGAAAACCCCAAGTGGGGGAAAAAACCCAACAACCTTCCTTAAATAGATTTCGCTCAAAAAGAAAGTCTAATCAAATAAAACCTAGCACAAGTGCTAGCTCAACCAAAAATACCACCCTAGCTGCATCAACAACACCATACAAAGGCAACACACCTCCTCAAGGAGTAGCGCACAAGAGAGAGATACCAAAAGACTGAACAAGAATAAATTGTGCAGTTGCAGCGACTGCGTCACCTCCTCCAAACTTGTGCCTTGATTATGTGTAGTTGGGAGAGTGTGAGTGAGTGAAAAAATGAGCCAAGATGTCCTCTATTTATAGTCTTCCTGGCCACTAGACTGGGCCGACTTCTTCTCTAGACAAGTGTTTTTTCATTATTACTTTATCCTTCTAGGCCGACTTATCTTCTAGAGTATTTCAATATTTTTCAAATAGATCTCTTTCTTCTAGAATATTCTCTTCATCTAATAAAGGTTATATAAGAGGGAAATATCCTCCCGCAGCTACCAAAAAATCAATACTCCCTCTTAGCTAGGGAGACATATTTCACGATGTCTTCATCTAGTAGTCCATTGTCTACTCTGGAATCTGCTAGTGGGAACACGGTTTCTACAATGCCTTCGGTATCTTGAATCATCAGGCACAATCTCTACGATCAAATGATAGCACACACAGCTACATCCAAGCGATCTGGTAATCTTTATGAAAATCAACTAGTAGCATACTTCTACCATAATGTCATCCAATAGATCACAATTGTTTCCAAGTAGTACACAACCATTATCCGGTGACACACAGCCACTGCTAGTGGAACACATCCACTGTAGTATCACACAACTATTGTCCAGAGTCATACAACCTCCTCCAGTGGAACACATCCACCGAAGTAGCACACAGCTACTGTCCGAAGTCATACAGCCTCCACTAGTGGAAAATATCCACCGAAGTAGCACACAAATATTCTCCGGAATCACACAGCCTCCGCCAGTGGAACACAACCACCAAATTAGCACACAACTATTGTCTGGAGTCACACAACCTCCGCCATAGTCTTGTGACTATGTGTGTGATATGTTTTCTCTCAACAGGTCTGACAGTGCATTACCCCCTCAGTCACCTCACATGACTGATCCATGGAACCCTTGGCTAGAGGGGTTAGCCAACATGAGAAGAAACAACATACCTCCCTCTCAACGAGGGTGGACATTCGGTAACACTCCAATCTTGTCTTTGAATTATTCATACTTCACTCTTGACAAGGGCTTGGTGAGAATTTCTATTATATGCTTATCCGTGGATATGTACTAGAGCTCCACAGCTTGTCTCTACACCATGTCCCAGATGTAATGATATTTAATCTCTATATTCTTAGAACTGTCATGGAATACATGTTTCTTGGTGAGCTTCATGCAACTTTGATTATCACAATGTATCAAAGTTGGCACCAATTCTAGATCAAATATCTCGGCTAGCAACTTTCGAAGCCACACTAATTCATGACTTTCCACGCTTGTTATGATATACTCTGATTCTGATGTACTAATTGCCATTGATGTATGCTTCCTGCTCAACTATGAGATCATGTCTGATCCCATACTAAAACAACATCCAAAAGTACTCTTTTGATCCATTGCACTCCTTTCCCAGTCAATATATATATATATATCCTTGCAGCTTCACATATTCACCCGAGACATATCTCAATCTATATCCAACCGTACCATGAAGGTACCTTGGCATATTCTTTGCTTCCATTCAATGTACCTGTCTAGGTTCAACCATGTGTTGACTCAAGGTATTCACTGCAAAGCATATGTCTGGCCTAGTGTTAACCAAATACATCAAGGATCCAATCAACTGTCTATGTGGGATCCACAAAATACGAAGATTTTTCACTCAAGAGATCCAGATTTATCGTCATGGGTGTGGTCATGGACTTGCAGTCCATCGTCCCGAATCTATGTAGAATCTCAACAGTATATTTTCCTTGGCTAAGGAAAATATCATCTGATCTCTTCCACACTTCCAATCCCAAGAAGTAATGCATCAACCTAGATCCTTCATCTCAAACTCTAAAGTGAGCTCCCTCTTACACCCATCAATGAGCTTCTCGTCCCCTATTAGAAACAGGTCGTCTACATATAGAACCAATATCAATGGGCATCCATCCTCAACCTTATAATAAATGTTAGGATTTGCCTCTGTCACATACCCACTAAGGAAAACAAAATTTTCCTTCGAATTCTCGAGGATTATAATCCTTGAGATACCTACGGGGGTCTTAGCATAGGCTAGTTCCTTCCTTGTCCATCTCCATGTGATCGTGGGTCACGACCATAGGCCAAACAAGTATGGCATTCTTTCGCTCTTCGCGACTTAGAACTACCAGAGCGTTAAGTCTTTCGACTTTGCAAACCCCGACACGACGAAACCCCGAACCCTGACAGGGCTAGCGAGTGGCAGGTTTCCCCCTTGGGGTCTTGTCCACATGACCCTGTCCTGTATTTGCATGCTTAAGCCAACCAAGCGCTTATCGACTTTTCGCGATTCGTGGAAATGCGATGCATGACTTCCCTTTGACACTTTTTGCTACTCACAACCTCGCAGGTTGAAGCATCAAGCTCTCGTGCTCTTCTTCTCCGAAATTTTGAGACATGAAAGTTAGCAATGGTTGACTTCCTCTTCGCACTTCTCGCAACTCGCAACCTCGCAAGTTGGGGCATTGAGCCTTCGTGCTCCTATCTCGTGAATCCCCGAGATGCGAGAAGTCAACAAAGTGTTGATCCTTTCCGAGTGACGCATGCCCACCTGTCAATCACGTGGGCCCCACCTGATGGATGTGCCACGTGTTCTCACGAGCCTCATCTCTCGGCACTTCATGACTTCTATGATCGAAAGTGACCCCTTTCAATCCCCGAAACCCTGAACTCCCGATATACGATATCTCCACGGAGTTCCGATCTAACGGTCCTCCCGTTCCTGGATCCAACGGTTCAGATTTTTTCACAGTTTCGTGATTTTTGTTGTCGAGTGCCCGGACTCTCGTCCTCCAGACTCCCGATCTTTCGAACGTCGATATCCCGATACAACCCTTTCGAGACTTTTGCTCTGCTGCTCTTCACATGGGGTTTTAAACCTTGTGCAACTCTCGACAGATCCAACGGCTATCGGCTATTTAGACCAAGATCTGATGACTTAGACCTGTCCCGCACTGATCACTCTCCCGCTGCTCCCTGGATGTGGAAAAACCAATGGTCCAGATACTCCCACAGACCTTGGGGATCTACGGTCCCGATTTCTTCGCTACTTACGAAGATGAAGGAAGAAAAAGGGTTAAGGCATTTAATGCCCTCATGTATTCTTCCAAGCTAATGGTCGTGAATGACCACAGTCCTCCCGACAGGATCTCATCCGTCGATCGATACTTATCCCTACACTGTTATTTCGGGACTTCAAGAGGATCATTCTTCCTCGTACCGGGTTACTAAGGCTTGCGCTTTCAAATCCTTTTCCAGATTCTTGGTGAGCTTTCTAAGAAGGGTGTCTCTATAGGGAGATCTATCCAGGGTATTACCTGAGGATGAATAAGGACATAGATTTACCAAACGCAGACTTGAAGTTTGAATTAGATCGATATGCATATAAATAACGATTTTTAAAACATAAGCCATACGTAGTCTTTCCATTATAAGCATGCAATCACCATTTCTGAATCAAAACACTATACAGGCAGTCTTATACTCAAGCCACTCATAAAACTACACAAACTGTGAGCATACATGCCAGCATATAAATTTCAAGATGCAAGATGTAAAACACTTATCAGAAATAACACCAGATGTGAATGCAACTACTGAGAGGGGTGCTCGTTTCCACCCAACTGTAGGCTCAGCGATTCCAATAGGATTTACCACTAGCCACCCCCGAGCTGAGACCACGATGCTGCGAGACTGCGTCTCTGTTTGCTAGTGATCGAGAACGAGGGTTACTCTCCCCCTTCTCTGCTATCACTCACTCTGTATTTTCCAGAGTTCCCCTCCTTCCCTCACATCTACCCCCTTTTTTGCTTCTCCCTCACGCCTCTTTCCTCTTGCAAGGTTGTGTGTGGCGCGATTTCCCTTACACTGGTTAGGTCTGACGGCTCTACGGATGGGCGGTTCACCCCACCCCCCCCCATCCCTCATTACTCATGAGGAGCCATTTACCTACCAATCCTGGCATTAATTCGGGGCCAGCGAGCCGCTCTTGGTTCTCTGGGCCAGTGAAGTCCAAATATGGTATTGGTTTCAGTGGAAGTTAATGTCACCTTTCAAGGTGCCTTCCACCGCCTTTATTTAGTCATCGTGGTATCTTTTTTAGCATATCCCCTCTCAGCAGTCCTGAAATATATTATTCACATTCATCGACCTTTTTCACAAGGTCCATTCACATCACACATTTACATTTTTGAGTTTGCCATAGTTCTTGGCCAATATACTTATTTTTACAAACTGGGGGAAACAGGGTGTTACAATTCCCCCCCCCTTAAAGGAACATTGTCCTCGATGTTCTTATCTATCAACATGACATGCATGTACAAAAGTAAACAAAATCAGATATGTCTGTCTCATGGCATCCTCCATTTCCCATGTAGCCTCATTTGGGCCAAAATGTCTCCACTACACCTTGACCTGTGCAATGGTTCGGTTTCGGAGCGGGGTTTCCTTTCTGTCCAGTATGCACTGAGGTTCTGGTAGAAATTCTCCCTCCGGTTCCACCTGGATCATAGACCAGTCAATTATATGATTAGCATCATGTACATATTTCTTCAATAATGAAACATGGAAAATGTTATGTGCTTTTACTGTGGAAGGAAGTGCTAGCCTATAGGCTACAGGTCCCACTCTATCTAGAACCTTAAAGGGTCCGCAATACCGAGGTGCCAACTTGGCACAAGCTCCCATTTTCAGGGAACTCTTCCGGGGTCTAACTCTGAGATATACATGGTCTCCCATTTTGAACTCTCTTGGAGTTCTCTTTTGGTCGGCATAACTTTTCTGTCGGTTATGGGCAACCTTCAGGTTTTGTTTTATCTGAGTCACCTGCTGTTCCATTTCTTTCAACATGTCGGGTCCAAAAGAAATCCTATTTACTGGATTACTCCAGCTGACTGGAGTGTTACACGGTCTACCATAGAGGGCTTCGAAGGGGCTCATCTTCAAGGATGTTTGGTAGCCGTTGTTGTAGGCGAATTCTACCAGTGACAGGTAGTCCTCCCACTTCCTGGGTTGATGCATTACATGCATTCTTAACATATCTTCTAGTATTTGATTCACTCTTTCTGTCTGTCCGTTGGTTTGAGGGTGATAGGCGGTGCTAAACAACAACTTGGTCTCTAAACCAGTCATCAGTGATTTCCAAAAGTTGGAAGTAAATTTCGTATCTCTGTCAGACACGATCTCTTTCGGCATACCATGCAGTCTAAATATCTCTTTCATGAATACTTGGGCGATATTGATTGCCTTGCAGGTTGACTTGATGGGGATGAAGTGAGCAGACTTGCTCAATTTATCCACCACCACCATGATGGCGTCAATCTATTTGGCTGAGGTTGGTAATCCAGTGATGAAATCCATGGAGATGGTTTCCCATTTCCATTCTAGGATTGGTAAAGGTTGCAATAGTCCTACTGGGTGTCGATGTTCTACTTTAACCTATTGGCACTCTATGCATTTGGCTAAGTATTCGGCTATGTCTTTCTTCAATCCAGGCCAATAAAATTATTTTCTGGTGGCAATGATCATCTTCTGGTATCCTGGATGACCAGTATAGGGTCTTTTATGTAGTTCATCCATAATGAACCTCTTCAAGTCGTCACACACTGGAATATACAATCTGTTTTTGTAAGTGAGCATACCTCCTTCAGTCATCTAATAACATTCATATTTTACTCCGGCGGGTTCTTGCTGTAGGTACATGGTCACGGTCTGGACAAAGGGATCTGTTTCTTGTGCATTTCTGATTCTTTCCTTGACATATGTCTCTCAGGTGCTCACCACTACTAGGTGAATTGTTTTCATACTTCTGCTAAGAGCATCGACCACCCTATTTTCCTTTTCTTTAATGTGTTTGATTTCAAAATCAAACTCGCTAAGGAGGGCCATCCACCTATCTTTTCTAGCATTGAGATTTGGTTGATCAAACAGGTATCGCAATCCACAGTGATATGTCATAAGTACAAATTTTCTTCCCAGGAGGTAATGCCTCCAAATTTTCAAGGCATGCACTATGGTAGCCAGTTCTAGATCATGGGTCACATAGTTGACTTCATGCTCATTCAATTTTCAGGATTCATAGTAGATCACACTTCCTTTCTGCATAAGGACTCCTCCGAGCCCTTCCTTACAGGCATCTATGCACACGAGGAAGTCAGCTTTTGGATCGGCGATCTTCAACACGGGTGCATGGGTCAGTAGATGTTTCAAGGTTTGAAATCTTTCTTCACATTTCTGTGTCCACAGGAATTTTGTCCCCTTCTTTTGGAGGGCATTGATTGGACAACCAATCTTGGAGAATCCTTTTATAAATCTCCTATAATATCCTGCTAATCCCATAAAGGATATGATGTCCGAAACATCCTTTAGGGTAGGCCATTCCATGATAGACCTGATTTTATCAGGGTCTACTGCTACTCCTTCTTCAGAGAGAACATGGCCTAAGTAATGTATTTGCTTCTGGAAGAATTCACATTTGTTGAATTTGGCATAGAGCTGATGTTCTCTCAGCACTTGCAGCACAAGTCTAAGATGCTCTTCATGCTCTTTTATGTTCTTGGAGTAAATTAATATATCGTCAATAAAGACAAGCACAAATTTGTCTAGGAATTTGCTAAGTACATTGTTCATCAAACACATAAAAGTGGCAGGGGCATTGGTCAACCCAAATGGCACTACCACAAACTCATAGTGACCATACCTCATCTGAAAGGCAGTTTTATGGATGTCTTCACCCTTGATTCAGACTTGATGGTATCCCGACCTCAAATCAATCTTTGAGAAAATAGACGCACCCCCCAATTGATCGAATAGGTCATCGATCCTGGGCAAGGGGTACTTGTTCTTTATGGTTACCTTATTGAG
Organism: Picea engelmannii; assembly: GCA_009831015.1. Taxonomy (NCBI): domain Eukaryota; kingdom Viridiplantae; phylum Streptophyta; class Pinopsida; order Pinales; family Pinaceae; genus Picea; species Picea engelmannii. The sequence continues at coordinate 1,379,466 of ML783330.1, read as the reverse complement.
TTGCCTATAATCTATACACAGTCTAAGGGTATCGTCCTTCTTTTTCACGAATAGGATTGGTGCTCCCCATGGAGACACGATGGGACAAATATAGCCCTTATCCATCATTTATTTTAATTGCAACTTGAGTTCAACTAACTCGGGTGTGCTCATCCGGTAGGGTTTCCTAGACACCGGCACTGCTCCCAATGCAAGTTCTATCGAGAAGTCTATGTCCCTTCTTGGAGGTAGACCTGGTACCTCTTCTGAAAACACATCTTTGTATTCTCTCAGGATAGGGTGATCGTTAGGGCTTGGTTTGTCACCTTCGATTGTTTTCAACACCTGTATTGCATATAGGGGACATCCCTTTCGGCAATACTTTCTCATTTGCAGAGATGATATTTGTCTTACTGAGACAGGTTTTCGGATCCCTTGAAGGGTTATCCTCTTCCCTTCCTTACTTACACATTCTAAGGTCTTATGGTAACAATCCAATCTGGCTTTATGGGCAGCTAGCCAATCCATACCAATCAACAGATCATATGATCCCAGGGGTAATATGTTAAGGGTTTCTTGGGTGGGGAATTCACCCAACATTAATTGGCAGGCTGGTATGATTTCTTCTATCCTCCTTTTGGTGCCAGTGGCTAATTGTACCAACCATGGCTTGGTATGTTTTTGTGGTTGTAGTTTACACTTATCAACAACTTTAGGGGCTATATAACTCAAATTTGAACCTGGGTCAATCAAAACAGACACTAGATGGTTGGAAATCATACCTTCTATTTCCACTACTGAAGCTTGGTGGTCGGCTTGGTTATTATCCAAGGCTGCATAAATTTGTGGCACACTCCTGGCCACATCATTGACGGTAGTAGCTTCTTGGATGTTATAAATCCTCCGACTATTCTGTTGTCGGTGTGGACAGTCTCTCAATAGATGTTCTTCCCCACAACCCCAACATTTCAAAGGCTCTCTCTTTGGGTTATTAGTCTTCACTGATATGGGTCCAGAAGTTTTATTTCCGCTCAAGGAGGGAAAATTTTGCTGGTGCATACTCCGGGTTGGGAAGCTCATTCTTGGGTTCTTCTTATAGTTCTTAAATCCTGGGGATTTAATCCCCTTTTTCTGGAATCTTGAACTATTCTTCTGTTTCCATCCTTCACGAGGTTCTGCTTGATGCCCAAACTGTTCATGGCAGTAGGTTTCCTTTCGAATAGTGCCTTCTAGAGTCTTTGGCTCATCAAATTAAATTCTATTCTGATAGTCCTTAGGTAGTCCACTGATGAAGCGTTGCACCTTTGACTTTTCCGCCTTGATATAGGGTACATACCTCAACAAATCGAGGAATTTGTTGACATACTCCTTTATAGTGAGTTGTCCCAGTTTGAGTTCATAAAACTCTTTAGTCTTTTCGTCGAAATATTTTTCTGACAGATACTTCTTCCGGAAGTATTTCTCAAACCGTTCCCAAGACAGGTCCTCTTCGCGAACCCCTTTCACATTCTTAAGGTCTTCCCACCAAATGGATGCATTTCCATTCAAGTTGAAGGTGGCCACTCGAGCCTTCATATTTTCTGAAAATTCATGGACTCTGAAATACTTCTTTAGTCCAAGCAGTCAGGCCTCTGCTTCCTCTCCCTTCTTTATTTCACCGTCGAAGGAGGGTGGTTTGGCTTTTCTGAATTCTTTGAATTTTTGACCTTTGGAAGCCTTTTTCTTCTTTTGTTTCTTTCAGGAATAGGAACTGGTTCTGCTGCTAGAAGAGCCTTCTTAATCGCCAACTTCCTTCTCAGAGGAATCACTCGGCACTGGTCCTTTACCTCTGGGGTGGACCTTTTTCGAGGTGCTCCTCTCAGTGTGGCCATTGATATGACCATGTTTATAAGTTCCAGGTTCATGTTGCATTTGTCTTTGTAGATCGGATAAACTCTGTAGTAAAATTGCGTTAATTTCTATTTTCTTTTCTTGTTCTTTCATCATCCTTTCATTGTCAGCCTTACAACTTTGTAATTCGACCATGAGGCTCCTCATAGTCTCAGCTAGATCTGGAGGGGTCCCTACTGCCCTCCTTTCATTAGACTCTTCGTCTCTATTGTGGGAGCATTCTCTCACTTCATGGTGAGTCACCATACTATGCATTGGTAATTTCCCCGCGGTTGATCTTCCGCTTGTGTGCAAAAGGAAAAACGCTGGTTGTTAGTCAATATTTATATTTATTTATAACCAGTACATAATTCATATTTTCACATGTACACACACACAATAAGGGTTTTTCATTCTTAACTTCGTCTTTTGATTAGGAAGGTTAAGACAGGGGGTTACTCTTTTTAGGAGTGTTCCGAATGGAGATTTTGCGCAACCGGTTCATGAGCCAAAGCAGGCCAAGTGTTGTAACCATGCTCTGATACCAATTTGTCACATACCCACTAAGGAAAACAAAATTTTCCTTCGAATTATCGAGGATTAGAATCCCCAAGATACCTACGGGGTCTTAGCATAGGCTAGTTCCTTCCTTGTCCATCTCCATGTGATAGTGGGTCATGACCACAGGCCGAACAAGTATGGCATTCTTTTTCTCTTCACGACTCAGCACTACCAGAGCGTCGAGTCTTTCGACTCTGCAAACCCCGACACGGCGAAATGCCGAACCCCAACAGGGCTAGCGAGTGGCAGGTTTCTCCCTTGGGGTCTTGTCCACATGACCCTGTCCCGTATCTGTGCGCTTAAGCCAACCAAGCGCTTATCGACTTTTCACGATTCGGGGAAATGCGATGCATGACTTCCCTTTGACACTTTTCGCTACTCGCAACCTCGCAGGTTGAAGCATCGATCTCTTGTGCTCTTCTTCTCCGAAATTCCGAGACGCGAAAGTCAGCAATGGTTGACTTCCTCTTCGCACTTCTCACAACTCGCAACCTCGCGAGTTAGGGCATTGAGCCTTCGTGCTCCTATCTCGTGAATCCATGAGACACGAGAAGTCAACAGAGTGTTGACTCCTTTCCGGGTGACGCGTGCCCACCTATCAATCATGCGGGCCCCACCTGATGGATGTGCCACGTGTTCTCACAAGCCTCGTCTCTCAGCACTTCGCAACTTCTACGATCGAAAGTGACCCCTTTCAACCTCTGAAACCCTGAACTCCCGATATACGATATCTCCACGGAGTTCTGATCCAACAGTTCTCCCGTTCCTGGATCCAACGATTTAGATTTTTTTGCAGTTTCGTGATTTCTGTTGTCGAGTGCCTGGATTCTCGTCCTCCGGACTCTCGAGCTTCCGAACGCCGATATCCCGATACAACCCTTTCGGTACTTTCACTCTGCTGCTCTTTGCGTGGGGTTTTAAACCTTGTGCAACTCTCGATAGATCCAACAGTTGTTGGCTATTTAGACCAAGATCTGATGGCTCAGACCTGTCCCGCACTGATCACTCTCCCGCTGCTCCCTGGACGTGGAAACACCAATGGTCCAGATACTCCCATGAACCTTGGGGATCTACGGTCCCGATTTCTTCGCTACTTACGAAGATGAAGGAAGAAAAAGGGTTAAGGCATTTAACGCCCTCGTGTATTCTTCCAAGCTAATGGTCGTGAATGACCGCAGTCCTCCCGACAGGATCTCATCCGTCGATCGATACTTATCCCTACGCTGCTATTTCGAGACTTCAAGAGGATCATTCTTCCTCGTATCGGGTTACTAAGGCTTGCGCTTTCAAATCCTTTTCCAGATTCTTGGTGAGCTTTCTAAGAAGGGTGTCTCTATAGGGAGATCTATCCAGGGTATTACCTAAGGATGAATAAGGACATAGATTTCCCAAACGTAGACTTGAAGTCTGAATTAGATCGATATGCATATAAATAGCGATTTATAAAACATAAGCCATACATAGTCTTTCCATTATAAGCATGCAATCACCATTTTTGAATCAAAACACTATATAGGCAGTCTTATACTCAAACCACTCATAAAACTACACAGACTGTGAGCATACATGCTAACATATAAATTTCAAGATGCAAGATGTAAAACACTTATCAGAAATAACACCAGATGTGAATGCAACTGCTGAGAGGGGTGCTTGTTTCCACCCAACCGTAGGCTCAGCAATTTCGATAGGATTTACCACTAGCCACCCCTGAGCTGAGACCATGATGTTGCGAGACTACGTCTCTATTTGCCAGTGACCGAAAATGAGGGTTACTCTCCCCCTTCTCTGCTATCACTCACTCTGTATTTTCCAGAGTTCCCCTCCTTCTCTCGTGTCTACCCCCTTTTTTGCTTCTCCCTCATGCCTCTTTCCTCTTGTGAGGTTGCGTGTGGCACGATTTCCCTCGCACTGGTCAGGCTTGACGACTCTACGAATGGGCTGTTCACGCCCCTCCCATCCCTCATTACTCATGAGGAGCCATTTACCTACCAATCCTGGTGAGTCATTTAATTCAGGGCCAGCGAGCCGCTCTTGGTTCTCTGGGCCAGTGAAGTCCAAATACAGTATTGGTTTCGGTGGAAGTTAACGCCACCTTTCCAGGTGCATTCCACCACCTTTATTCAGTCATCGTGGTCTCTTTTTCAGCATATCCCCTCTCATTAGTCCTGCAATATATTATTCACATTCATCGACCTTTTTCACAAGGTCCATTCACATCACACATTTACATTTTTGAGTTTGCCACAGTTCTTGGCCAATATAGTTATTTTTACAAACTGGGGGAAACAGGGTGTTACGGCCTCACTCTTGGTAAATCCCAAGCTCATCAAATATCCATCTATCCTAGCATACCATGCCTTGGGTTCTTGCTTTACACTGTACAAGACCTTCTTCATTCTACACACATGGGAATCCTTCCCATGGATCACGAAGCCTTGTGGATATTTTATGCACACTTCTTCCTCTATTACGCCATTCAAGAAAGTAGTATTGACATCCATCTGGTGTAATTTCGATCCCATTGCAGAAGTAATTGCAATGATTGATCTAATGGAAGTGTATTTTTCTACAGGGAAAAACGTTTCGTCATAGTATTCTCCCTCTTACTAGAAGAATCTTCTAGCCACAAATCTCACTTCATGCTTCCATCTGCAGCGTTCTTGATCTTGTAGATCAACTTGGAAGTCACTATTGACTTTCCTTTTGGTCTAGGAACCACCTCCTACACATCATTCTTCATGATGGACTCATACTCCTCCATCATGGAATCCTTCCATTCCTTCTTCTTAGCAGCTTCTTTAATGGTGGAAGGATTTGAATCAATGATGCTTCTCATCAGCACCACATAGATGGAAAAAATGTGTGGTTTTTGGAACTGAGGCAAAATCTATATCCCATTCCTTTTGACTAGATGCCTCATCTTGTCACTACAACAAAGTCTATAGAGACAAGGGAATCCTCCCAGGAGATATCACATCTCATATAAGCCTATGAAGCTATGATCTAGCCTCCTCAAGTCTTGGAAGACGTCTCTCTCTTCCTCTGAGATCAAGCTTGCTCTGATTCTGAATGCTCCCTCCGAGTCTATACGATCTCCAAAGCCACCTTCTTCATCTACATATGTTGAATTCTCTTGAAGTTTGATATCCTATGGACTGTAATGGGAGGTTTCTCCTCCCTACTAGATCCTAAGGGTTGAATCCTTATGAAATATAGCTCCTTCTGAGTTGGTACTTGGCGGGGCCACCTGCCTCACCAATGGTGGAGTCATCTGCTTCTCTTCATAGTATGGATTATTAATGCCATGTATCTATATGAGAACATCTGTGTTTACTGCATTGTTTCTAGGTAGGCCCTTCTAGAACTACTAACTCTTCCTGATGATCTGAAGAGTGGTCAAATTAACTGTATAGTCATGTTTGGAGCCCTCTTCTCCTCACAGTCAATCTCCATAAGCGATAATCTTCTTCGTCTTCTTCTTTACATGGGTGTGTATGTTTGTGTACACAGTTCTATGTGTCAACTAGAGACTGTCTAATTACTTTCCTCTTGCAACTGTCATCATAGCGCCTTCTCAGAGCTATCACATGTGACCTACCTGGAACAAGAGACAAGAACAACATTTCCATGGTAACCTCCATGGAATGGTTAGTAATCAAGAACATCTCCTAAAGGAGATCAATTTCATCTTGCAGACAAGTATATCCTTAACAATGAACAATGAACATTTTCTTAATGGTAAATGTACCAACAGTATTCATGTGTACCTAAACATTTGATAGCAATAGAAAATAATAAATATGTAAATATTGTTATCCTAGGTACAATACTTTCTTAAGCAACAACAATATGAAATATCAAACCTGATATGCAAACCTGGAGTTTGGAGTTGTTTTCCTGCTTGAGTTTCCTTCTATCGTTCATATGTATGGAAACACCATTGTCTAAAAGACAAATTCTTCATCATTTGATGCATTTGAGTGCTCTTAGGCATATGTTGCATGTGCATGGTGTTTCTTCTTCTCCTTTTCATTTCTATCTGGACATTGAAAGGAATAATGTCCCAACTTCTGGAAACTGTAGCATATGACCTTTGATGCATCCTTCTTGTAACGAGATCTCTTGGACTTCTTCAGGTTGCCTTCTTCCCTTTTCTTTCTCTTCTTCACTTTGGCAACAAGTGCTTGCTTTTCCTCCTCATCAGTATTTTATGTCTTGGATATCAACCTAGATTCCTCTTGAGTGCAATCTGACCATAACTTGCCAAACTTGGGAAATATCCTTCTTGCTCAAATTCCTTGGAAAAATGGGTCCCATGAGGGAGGGAATCCATTGAGTGTGGTGGTCACAAGTTCAACATCTTCTACTGGATCTCCAATAACTTCTAACTAATCCTTGATCTGCAAGATCTTCATAAAATAGTTGACCATTGTTTCTGACTTGTTCATTGTCACGTTTCTAAGTTGATGCCTCAAAGTAAGCTTTCGAATGGTATTCTTACTTTCATAAAGTCTGGTTAGAGCATCAGACATCTCCTTCTGTGTCTTCAATTTTGATACATTGGGTATTAGGTGATCCTTGATTGAATCTGTCAAGATCCTCTTTGCCTTAACCTTATTCTTCTTGAACTTCTCTTTTTCTTCTTCATCTTTAGGTTCTGGAAGATCTTTCATTACAAGATCCAATAGATCATTCTCTTCTAGAATGAGGATCAATTGGTACATGGAAAGCATTAGAATAAACCTTTATGAGACAATGGGGAGATAAAATAGACAATCTTTATTATCTAACTGAATTTGGATCACTAAAGAATAAATTTAATGAAACTCTTGTTAAATTTGATAGAAGATTCAACAAACTCTATAACAAGATCCCTAAGATATAAAACCTTCACAACCAACAACAATGTTACCTATGCTGGGGAATTTGACGCTAATTTTTCCATGGTGTTGAGGGAAAGGAGATCCCCAACCTTTCTTACCATGCAAGATGTTGCAATAGATATTGAAGGAAACATGATTGGATCTGGTAAAATGAAGTTCAAAGAATGGATCAAGTGGAAAAATACAAGAAGTCAAAGAATAATTTGACACCTCTTATCCCAATAGAGACTCCCAAGATGCAAGTATTGAAGAGATGTCCAGATTGATTAGTAACTTTTCAAAGAAGATGTCTAGATTCAAGATTGAGGGTAACAATGAAAATAAATCCCCTCAAGAAGGAGGTATGAGAAACCCCAATCAATTTAGAGGATCATTTAATCCACAAATGATGATAAGGGAGAGAAGAAATTAAGAACAACCCATCCGACCCCCTGTCAAAACCAATAATGATAACAACCTTATTGAAGATGTGATGGATGAGGATTATGTTGATTATCTAAAAGAAGTCCACCTTCTCCAAGATGAAAATGATGTTATCCATTTGATTCATAATGATTATGAAAACTCACTAAATCCTAGGAGGCAAATCCCTACGAGTGAGCTAAGTTAAGAAGCCTTTTCTTCAGCTCAATACATGATGTTTGTTGATGCATTATAAGTTGTGATGCACAAGAAATATTACCTTAGATCTAGAAAGAAAGTGTATGGTCCAGACAGTGAGTCCCAACCCAAAACATATCCTCTAAATCATCCCAATGATAAGGACAAACAAGTTTCAGATATTGCAAAGGTAAATGATGTTTTAGAACCTTTGAAAGGGGACACATGACCTAAGTAATCTGACAAGCATATTTCCTCTTTCAACATTTAACATGAATTATAAAAAATTAAAATCCATGTACCTTTAGTTGAATTGGCTAAAAATCTCTCTTATCATAAGAAGATTGAAAAAGTCATACATGGAGGGGGACCCACTAACCCACTAGACACTTTGTGTATTTGTACCTCACATAGATGAAAAGGAAGAATCTATTGCTCCCTTTCACGTGACACTGAATATTCATGATAAAATGTTGCACAATTGCATTCTAGACTATGGAGCATCACACAACCTCATGCCCAAAGTAGTAATCGAGAAGTTGGGATTAGAGATAACTAGGCCATATCATGACCTGTACTCTTTTGATTTAAGAAAAGTTAAGTGTGATGGCCCAATCAAATACATGGAGGCCACCTTAGCCTAATTACTTGTCAAAAGCATTACAATGGATGTGGTAGTGGTTGGTGTGCCTGCTAACTATGACATGCTGCTATCAAGAACATGGGCATGAAAACTAGGAGGTACCATGCAAATGGATATGACATATACCACAATACCAGTCTCTAGAGGGGAAAATAGAAGATTGTGTAGTGAAACAAAGTTTTCCTATGTGGTCAGTGACCAAAATAGCTCCATAAATCATCCCATTTATGTTGTTGATGAAGACCTGGGTTTTTGTATCTTATCAGTGAATGAAGAGTATAATGAAGCCCCTACACATGCATATTTTCTTTCAAATGCTCATGCAGAGGTTGTTGGTTTATGGAATATGTATTTCTATGGGGCATATTCAAAAGAAGGTGTGGGAGCTCAAGTAGTGCTCATCTCTCCCACTAAGAAAGAAATCCCTTTGTCCTACAAGCTGTATTTTGACACCACTAACAATGTAGTTGAATATGAAGCCTTGGTCCTAGGTTTGGAGGCTGGAAGAAACATGAAAATTACTAAGCTAATAGTGTTTGGAGATTCATAATTAGTGGTGCAACAGGTCAAGGGCCTATATCAAACAATGCATCCAAATATGAGGTCATAGAAAAATCAAGTTTTGGACCTGATAAACAATTTTTATGAAGCTTTCAACATCATTGTCGTCCTCATAAAGTTTAACCAACAAGCAAACTCCCTAGCATTGGCAGCTATTATTTTCAAGCCACCAACCAAACCTCAATTCAAGTATGAAATTGAGATGAGATATCTACTATCTATTCCCGATAATATCAAGTATTGACAAGTATTTGGAGATGATCAACAAATCAATAAATTTATGGAAGTAATAGATGAGTTTGCAAATACCCACATGGACTTAGATGAATATTTGGAGACTCAAGATATAATTGGAGGAAAATATGAAGCAATCCCTAAGTTTAACAACTATATGACTGAGCACAAAGTCATGCAGCTCAAAAATAATTTCTTTCCAAAGGGGTTGGTACCTTGGGAACAACTCTTTGAAAAAAACAATATCCCTGTCAAACCTTTTGTCCTCCAAAAAGATGAAAGTATTGAGGAATGTAATATAGGGATAGAGCATGAACCAAAGTATATCAAGTTGTCCAAAGACATCACTACTAAGAACAAGCTAGAGTACCTACATTTGTTCAAGGAATATATGGATGTTTTTGTATGGAAATATTGTTGTTGCAAAATTGGAGACCGAGGTTCACAGAGGTTACCAACAACGTTACCATTGTAGCCTAGTAGCGCTTTCATGTTCAACCTTCTGAAAGGGAAGGAGGTCTCACCCGAAGCGTTGTTGATACTTGTGTGTAATAATATGAGTTAATGAGGACACACCATTAGATCTAGCACAATACAAGGGAGATTCATAATTAAATGTGAAAGATCATATCATTAGAAGTATGAACTAGGTTATGCATTTGGTAATCCATGTTGTGCAACATAAAGACAAGTGCATGCATCATCAAATCTTGTTAAACAATATCGCAACTAGCAACTACACAAAACAAGACAATTTGTGCGGAAGAAATACCATGCATTCATCCATATCACAACAAAATTTTCTATGCCTGAATAATCTATTGTATATTATCATATCGTAGGATAGCGAACATGGGGAGGTTATTTCATATCAGGACTTATACAATAAAACCAAAATTACAATGGCCACAACAGAATCAATAACATCTATGCAATCACAATAGCGAGAATCAAACATTAAAAATTAACCATTAACAATTAGCAAGTAACAAGTAACCATTTCTCGTTACATTTTCCTCAATTTATATCATTCCCTTGGATTTTTCTTGATTCTGCTTCTATGGTTTCTTGATTATGTTTCTGTCGCTTTCCCACTTTGTCTTTTACTGCGCTCGAAGCTTATAAACCTTTCCGCTTCTTCCTCCAACTAACGTCTAATCTGTATCCATTGCTACTATGTTGGCATTTAGCTTTCTGCCACTCAATTTTCTTGCTGATATGCTCTATTGTTCCACAAAACTTTTATAATTCCACAAAACTGGGCGATCTTCGAAACGAAGGGCCCAATAGGCCTTGACCACAATCTTTGACTTGTCCCAAGTCAACCTTCTATTGTTTTGTTGTGGTCACCTTCAAACAAAGGGCCCAACTCTGGTACAATGGCAAGGGCATGCTCACAAAAAATTTCATAGTGTGCACCCTATCTTGCCATTTCCTTTCCAAAGTCAAGGCGCCCACAACAAATTCCTAGATTTGAGGAGAAGTGGAGAGGAACGAACCAATAGTTGTGGTGGGATGAGCAATAGGGTCTGGAGAAATTATATCAAATTGGTGATGGGATGGGGATATTGGAGTCATGTGCATGATGGTGGTGATCCCACCATTCTATGGAGGGGTGGCTTCCTCAACAATAGTGGAATATTGGAGCTACAGAGGAGGGTTATCAAGGATATGAATGATGGGGGGTGTGGAGGGTGAAGTGAATGAGGTGGAAAGTCGAGTGTGTGTCTGGGGTGGTGTGGTATGCAATTGAGGAGGGATGGTTTGTGATGGAGGTGGAGTGTTGTGAATTTAAGGTGGGATGGAGGAAAGGGAGGGTGGCATCAATGATGACAATATCACCAGGGGATTGGGATGGGTATTTGGTATGAAGCTTCTTCCAAGGAAAAATTGAAGTCAAGACCTCCCGGAATTGCTCACATGATATCGTGGCATTGTCATGAATAGATGAAAAAAAAAATTGAAGTGTGTCGCTTGGAAATGCTTCCTCTTCGCCTTCATCTGCCTCCTCCTCTGATATGGATGGTGTTTTTGTTCTCATCTTTCTCATGCTAGGGCCTACATCCGATGTCTCTGCTGGGGCAACAATTTGTGTAGTTGCAGGCAATGCATAAGAGACACATGTCTTCTTATTTTCAACAGTGACCCCAAGCCATGAGGTGACTTCATTATCGAGCACAACCTCATCCAAATAAAAGGGTAACGACTTCATATAAAAAAGAGATGGAGCTGCCCCTAGAGGCCACACAAATGTGTGATCCCGGTTCATCCCGAACCAAATATTGTGGGTATACCTATTGAGTAGCGCTTGTGGGATCCGTGGTCGTTGGGTTGTGACAATGAGATCATCATACCATTGTGCGAAGGCGTAATTGTGAGTGGCCTCATTGGTCGATGCAAGGAGAAAATGACATGGGTCAAACAACTTGGCGATACGACCATCGATATTGTGAGCAATCCTACACCCCCTTTGCGGCTGTCACTTCCATGTGGTGAAGGTGACGAGCAAGTAGCCATAGATGAAATAGCTAGCTCAATCATGCTCATCTGCACAAGTCTGGAACAACTTAGTGAGAAGGTATTTGCACCAGTTCATAGGTGCACCATTCTTGTTGAATTCTGCCACTGCGATGGTGTCTAGAGTACGCTCGTCCTTCATGTACTTGCGCATCACCTTCCCCACAATTAGATAGAAATCCATGCAGACTTGCTCATCATTAATCGATGCAATGTGCGCTCCTCATCCTCCGCGATGTGTTCCATATTTTTCATATAGGCTCGGTTCTCCCTTCTTCTTATCGTGCTTCCAAGAGCCTTGGAATCCTTCGGTGACGTCCTGGCCTTGCATGGACAACTTAGTGAGCATATGGATGTCCTCTACATGGATTGGGCAGGCTTGGTCTAACCATAGGGTACTATTGTGCACTCTGTTGATTATAAATTTGGTGCTTCGTCCAACGTCTCCAGCAGTACCAAAGAAAGGAAGGTTATGGAGGCACATCAAAGTGGAATCCTATAGGGGAATGCAGTCAAGCTTCCACTACCACCAGAACTCTCCATTGGGAAAGGTAGTGTAGTCCAAGAAAGTGCTAGTATCCTTGTATGGGAATTTGACAATGTCTAAAAAATCGAGGTCGACCAACCTAGTTTGTTCGACCTTTCCATGTAGATCACCTTGAATAGTGACCCGTGGGTTAATGAACTCCTTTGGAAAAACGGTTTTGAAGGCCCCTCGACCGACTATGCGAACCATTCTAGCAAAATTTTGGAGGTAAACAAAGCGAACAGGGGGACGAGGCTGTGAAAAAAAGTTCATGGATTGCTCAAGAGGCTCAAGGACAGACTCTACGATGAGTGCGATGATAAAACAAAACATGAATCCATCGACCAAAGGCGTGTTTATATGCAATATGCGGAAGGTGTGGTGACGACCATACATTGAATGCTACAGGGTGACAAGAGTGGGTATTAACATCGACTAAATCCCTCTAACATGGAAAAATCCATGACGTGATTGGGGCAACTAAATGCATGAACTGAAAGTTGGTAATGGGACAACATATCAACTCAGAAAAATAATGGGTTGGCGATTGGTTAATTGGAAAAATGATGAACAATTGTTAATATTTAATTGACTAAGACAGGAAGAGACACAATGACGAATAAAAATGTACTAACTACTTTTAACGACCCATGTGATGACACAAAGGCATGGAATTTGAACTTCGACAACATTAAGTACAAGATGATGTGATTGAGACTTCCCCGACCACAAAGGTGATATCCGGGCTGGATGACATGGAAATAACTACTAGACTTCTAGGACCGGTAATAGCTAGACATGTCACCATGTTATTGACGGAAATGGAAAACAGAGACATAATTGGAAAACAAAACCAAAAAATAGAAAACCTACCTACATAACACACCCCCGAAGACAGGAGCGTACCAATACTACCAAACCCTTATTTAGGAGGCTGAAAGATAAGGCTTCATGCATGCGCCATTCACCCATCCAGGTCAAAGAGTTCCATCGAGTTGTGCTAATTTGATAGCTCCAGAGTCATGTATTTCCACAACTAAGAAATGACCAATCCATTGCATTTGGATATTTCCCGTATGTTTTTTATACTTGTTGTCGTATAAGAGCACGAGGTTACCTTACATAAACCATTTATGCTTTATATATCTATCATGCCAAGATTTTTGTCGAGATTTCTCCATAGTATGATGAAAATATGCTAAGAATCTAGCTTCCTCAAGTTCCATTAGTTACTCAACCCACTCAATAAGTGAGTCGTCATTTGTCATCTTAGTAGCTTGCAGAATGAATAAACTTGGGGTGAGGAACTCAACTGGCACAAATGCTTCCCTGCCATATACCAATTGAAAAATAGAATATTTGTTTAAACGCTTCGTTGTAGTCTGCCCACAACACAACTCGAACTCGGTCATCCCAGTTATCCTGATTTGCACAAACGGACTTTAGTGAGCCCATCTCCAAGACTTTAGTGAGCCCATCCCGTTTTGAAATTCGAGTGCATTATTGCTTTTAGCATACCCCTAGGAAATATTAGTTGAAACCGCCAATTTTGAATACACGGTTACCCAAAACCCATGCTCCATGATTCTTGTTATATGTATCGAAAGGCCCGTTCTCTTCCGATTGTCTCCTACTCCATTCACATTCTCAGCATGAGGCCGGAGCGTCGGATCTGGACCTTTCCTTATCCAAAGGAAACGACGACGGATAGATCCTCGCGGAGTCCCGATGAATTTCGGGATGGCAGGTCGTTCTACGGGAGCCGTTAATATTCATTGAAGGTCGCGACTTGAAACTATTTTCTTTTATGGAGGGGAGCAGAGAGCCCAGGGAAGATAACGAGGCAGAAGAGAAATGGAGAGAAAATAAGATAAAGTAATATAAGGCGACAAAGGGAAGGAGACACCGAAAAAATGAGTGGTAAAACAATGTGTTGAGAAAAGGAGTGACAGATAAAGAGAAGAGTAAATGACGGAGGGCTCTTATTGGAAGAAGAAGACATGATATTAACAGTATACGTGGGGATAGAGAGAATATAAGTGATACATAGAAATAGTAGTAAATGAAGTTGTTGGATAGTGTTGCAAGAGAAGAAAGAAGAACAAGTTTGGGTAGACGCTGTGGAAACTTGAAGGCTTAGACAAGTGAAGGGAAAGACAATTCCACTTGGTGGGTTTGAAGAATTGAAGGCAGATTTGAAATTTGCATATGAGTATTTGCAAACAGCTTTAATATTTGAGTTGAGTGGTGCTACACGACTGCATATTGTGAGTGAAAAAATGGTTTACAGAAGAAAAGTGAAGATTGGAAGTTTGAGCAAGGGAAGGACTTATGAAAAAGAGACCTTAGAGGAAGCTAGTGTGAAATAGAGGAAGATTATTTTTAGGTTGGAAGCAATGGAGGTACTCCAAGGGGTTGGCCAAAAGAAGAAATCTAAGAAGATGACCAAGAAAATCTTTAACCAGGAGAAAAGTTTGAAGATTTTAATGGAGGAAAGGAGGCCACTCACTGAAGATGAGGCTTTAGTAGCGATGGAGCAAAAACTATGAAGAATGGATGCCTTAGAGTATGTAGAGAAAATAGGTTGCCATGTTGAAATGAAGAATAGTGAAGTTAAAAGCCTCTCAAATGGGGACAGTCATGAATATGAAGAAGAAATGAAGATAGTCTTAACATCATTGAATGCACACCAGAACAAGGTGACTCTTGAAAGATGTTTTTTGGGGAACACAAGTTGATTATGGTAAAGTGTTTATTTGAGGAATATTACGCATGTAGAGATATAAACAACCAACTTGAAGTTGTAAGTGAAGATGACTCTAGATTAGCAATAGCTAAAGTGGAAGAAATTCTTATACGAGGAGGATGAATGCTCCCAAGTACATAAGGAACAACAAGGTTTTGAATACCTCCTAGAGACATAAGACAATGATGATGTAGAAATAAATAGTTGTGAACTAGAGGATGGAGAGCCTTTGAAGGACGTGCCATTTAGAGAAGGGAATTTTTACGTTTTTGATTGTGTAGGTATAGATGAAGGAAGAAGCAAATTTGTTAATGCTACAAGTGAAGGCGAAGGTGACAATTCTACTGCAGAAAATGAAGACGATTTTGAGGATATTGATGAAAAATATAGCAATCAATATGTTATTATAAATGAAGATGTGAGTGAGCTAGTGGAAGAATTTGAATTTGAAGCAATATGCAGTAACCTGGAAAATTTCTTGGAGGAAGAAACACTAGAAGGCAACAAGGAAATAAAATTAATTAAAGAGATAATGAAAAGAGGAATAGTGAATGAAGACCTTGCAACAATGGATAATGTTTCCACTAATGTTGAGGGGTTTGCAATAATGTGGAATATTGCAAGAAAAAATTGAAGGAGTTGAAAGGAGATAGCTTTGCGAGATATGGACGTTGAAAGTGCACTTGAAAATGTTTGCATTGAAAATTGGAGTTGTGAAGATGAGGACTCATACATTCATGAGGAGTATGAGCATGATAAAACATCCATGGTGATAGTGGATGTGACAAATATGAGGATGATGTCACTACAATAACAATAGGAATAATGGAGAAGATAACAATGCTTGAAGTTATTAAAGTTGCAAAAGAAGAAATGAAGAAGGATTTTGTAGAGATCTACACTTTATATAATGATTTGATTGCTTAAAAATGTGCAGGAGTAGAATGCAACATTGAATATGCAAACGATTAAGATGAATATAATTTTGCAAAAGTAGATAAAGAAAGTTGTTTTGATGAAGAGTTCATTAAAAATGGTGAACATGTTGTTAAGTATCTACCAAAAGAGGATGAAGAAGAAGATGAGGATAATTTGGAGATAATTTCACTTACAAGAGGATAAGGAGAAACTTGCATCCAGTGTGAAAGAAAATGTGGTTGTGCATGTGATGGATTGAACATTTTAAAAGAACAAAAACATAGATGAGAAAGTTACTGAAATAGAAATGGAAACATATTACAAATTGTTTAATGCTATAATAGAAGAAGAAATTAAACGAGTTAAGAATATTCAGATGACATTGGTTCCACAATAGAAAAGAAGAAAGAGACAACTTACAAATTTCAAAATTAGAGAAATGTAGTTGTCTCACTAGGAAAAAGATGAGTAGTTGGAAGAAGAATTCACAGGGAAAGTAGATCTAGAAGGTGTTGATGGAAGTAGCAATACCTTGGAGGTTACACAAAATGATGTTGGTAGCATACTTTAGACTACTGTTGTTGATAGCATGTTTATTGTTATATGTAGAAAGGCTGAGCTCAAGAAAATAATTGTTCTTGATAAAGAGGAGAAGAATGACGTAGCTAGAGAAACAATATCATAAATCAAAAGCACAAGAATAATAAGAACATCCGTGTGTAGAGTGGAATAAATTGATGAAAATGTGTGTTGGCCAGAGGACATAGTCTCCATGTATTGTAGGACAATAACACAAGTAAGTAGAGATAATACGGGAGATGGTGGAATATTGCATGGATTTGAAGGAACAACCTTTGGGGATTATCATTTTCTTTGAAGATATGCTTGCTCTGAGCATGAGAATGGAGATTAAGAACATGGCGTTACCCGTGTCAAATGTTTGATGAATTGTGAAGGGAATATGAATGGTGAATTGTCTATGCAGGTTGACATAAATAACCATGAATTCATAGAGGAAGTTGAAAGGGATAAGATGGTGGCGGTAGTAGTAGAGGTAGATATGACTAAGGGAATCTATAGGGTATTTAGTAGATTCCATGTGGAACCTTGTTGTTCCTTGAAATTCATGGCATTGATGATGGGTGTTGAAGGTACACTTTGGACAGTTATAAAGAAGCATGGGAAAATATTGAGAAAATTGGCTACAGAGAAGATGAATACAATGATCTATACCTAGTTCAATATTTGGAGTCAAGGAAAATGAAAGACACACATGAATTCCCCTGTGAGCATGTCGACATAACATGCATGTTGATGAAGTGACAATGGAGTTTTGTTCAGAGGCTATGACATGAGAATGAGGTCATACATTTCTTATTATCTAGAGAGTCTGATGCAAGAGCATAAGAACCACACTCAAAATCAAAACTTTCATTATCTGAAGGAAATCAACATAAATTTATTCGAGACTCAAACCTGTCGTCAAACTGTTATATTGGCTTACCCAAATTTGAACACACACATATTGTTGCAAGGTTTAGCATGTGTGGAAACCCTCAGTGAATTTTCTGTTAGGAAATAAAAGCGCGAGAGAGACAAAAATATCAATAACATAGCAACATGCACACATAAATCACATGATATTTATCCTGGAAAACCATTACAGGAAAAACCATCCAAAAATAGATCTATTATTTCCCTTGACCAACCCGACCAAGTGGGCCAACCTCTTGGCCCTAGCCAAGTCATGAGCCTTCACCGCTCAAATCTTCACACATTACAATGGAGTATCACCAACCTTTTAAAGTATTTCATTACATGTTGCTTGTGATTGCCTTCCTTAGCTGACTGATGCACCTCCTTTGTGCCACAAATTTCATCAGGCCTCACCTCTATAACCAACAACTCCCCTCAGCATGCAACAATTTGGCCATATCTACTTAGGTTTTCACACCTAGCCGCCTCCTCTGCATGCAACCTTCTTCTCACTTAGAGTCCTTCTCATCTCTAGGTGAGTCGTCCATGCACTGCTCCTTGTGGGATTTCTTCCATTGAAACCCTAACTTTGTACTTCGACAAATGTGCCATGGGGCACTTTGTCATGAGGCACTCCATATTTCTTCATCATCTTCTGCAGCAACAACATTAGACCACTCTCCTCCAAGATTCTAAGTTTACCTCTCTCTGATACTAGTTGTTAGGAAATAAATCATGGAGCAATATAAATTTAAAGAATGTGGAAATAAAATATAGAAGATCACAATACACAAGACACAAAACATATATGTGGTTCACCCAATGTGGGCTAGAGAAATTGCTAGTCCTTCTTTTATTTATTCTATCCAAGTAAAGGGATAAAACCTACAAGACACTTGAACCACACTCGGTGTAACTTCCTCTTCACTCCTTTTTATAGTCTCTTTGCCATTTTTTTACTGTTCTCTCTCATAATACATGCACATATAATAAGAACCATATAATGAAGTATCATAAGCCTCTTAAAGGATTCATTTCACGCAACCCATAGTACAAGATACCAAATCCATGGGAGACAAATACCATGGGCCCAAAAACCAAAAACCAGTTTTTTACTTAAAATATATTTGACTCTTTTACCGAACCACTTGTTTGCTTAAAATAAATTTGACTCTTTTACCGATTCAAGATTATGCTAACAATCCCCCCTTTAAACTTGACTTGGGGTATCCTTTGATCAAATCTGACCAAACTGGCCAAGTGACTCTTCACCACTCACCTTCAACCTCCCTTAAAATTTATAACCAGGGTGTCTAGGAATCTCACACGCTCCCTCCCTTTTTCCACCTAGGTCTACATCTTAGACTTTATTGGTAATTTAACAGGGGTACACATGCCTAACCAGGTCTTACATTCGTATGCCCATTTACATGCAAAAAAATTGTTTAACAATCCATTGGATTGGGAAGATAATCAAGCTCCACAACAAAAAATCTCCCATTTTGAGATTGATCACAATAACTCCACTACTACTTCACCTGCTAGATTGTGCTCCAACTTTAGATCTGGAAAGTTTCTCATCTTCACCTTCATGCTTGAAGACCAACTAAAACTAAGTAGGAACACAATTTCTCCCTTGTTACTACCTTTGTTAATATGTCTGCAGGATTATGGGTAGTGTGTATCTTCTCCAACTTCAA
>ML783330.1:1339631-1360150 GCA_009831015.1 Picea engelmannii | reverse complement strand
AGATCTAGCACAATACAAGGGAGATTCATAATTAAATGTGAAAGATCATATCATTAGAAGTATGAACTAGGTTATGCATTTGGTAATCCATGTTGTGCAACATAAAGACAAGTGCATGCATCATCAAATCTTGTTAAACAATATCGCAACTAGCAACTACACAAAACAAGACAATTTGTGCGGAAGAAATACCATGCATTCATCCATATCACAACAAAATTTTCTATGCCTGAATAATCTATTGTATATTATCATATCGTAGGATAGCGAACATGGGGAGGTTATTTCATATCAGGACTTATACAATAAAACCAAAATTACAATGGCCACAACAGAATCAATAACATCTATGCAATCACAATAGCGAGAATCAAACATTAAAAATTAACCATTAACAATTAGCAAGTAACAAGTAACCATTTCTCGTTACATTTTCCTCAATTTATATCATTCCCTTGGATTTTTCTTGATTCTGCTTCTATGGTTTCTTGATTATGTTTCTGTCGCTTTCCCACTTTGTCTTTTACTGCGCTCGAAGCTTATAAACCTTTCCGCTTCTTCCTCCAACTAACGTCTAATCTGTATCCATTGCTACTATGTTGGCATTTAGCTTTCTGCCACTCAATTTTCTTGCTGATATGCTCTATTGTTCCACAAAACTTTTATAATTCCACAAAACTGGGCGATCTTCGAAACGAAGGGCCCAATAGGCCTTGACCACAATCTTTGACTTGTCCCAAGTCAACCTTCTATTGTTTTGTTGTGGTCACCTTCAAACAAAGGGCCCAACTCTGGTACAATGGCAAGGGCATGCTCACAAAAAATTTCATAGTGTGCACCCTATCTTGCCATTTCCTTTCCAAAGTCAAGGCGCCCACAACAAATTCCTAGATTTGAGGAGAAGTGGAGAGGAACGAACCAATAGTTGTGGTGGGATGAGCAATAGGGTCTGGAGAAATTATATCAAATTGGTGATGGGATGGGGATATTGGAGTCATGTGCATGATGGTGGTGATCCCACCATTCTATGGAGGGGTGGCTTCCTCAACAATAGTGGAATATTGGAGCTACAGAGGAGGGTTATCAAGGATATGAATGATGGGGGGTGTGGAGGGTGAAGTGAATGAGGTGGAAAGTCGAGTGTGTGTCTGGGGTGGTGTGGTATGCAATTGAGGAGGGATGGTTTGTGATGGAGGTGGAGTGTTGTGAATTTAAGGTGGGATGGAGGAAAGGGAGGGTGGCATCAATGATGACAATATCACCAGGGGATTGGGATGGGTATTTGGTATGAAGCTTCTTCCAAGGAAAAATTGAAGTCAAGACCTCCCGGAATTGCTCACATGATATCGTGGCATTGTCATGAATAGATGAAAAAAAAAATTGAAGTGTGTCGCTTGGAAATGCTTCCTCTTCGCCTTCATCTGCCTCCTCCTCTGATATGGATGGTGTTTTTGTTCTCATCTTTCTCATGCTAGGGCCTACATCCGATGTCTCTGCTGGGGCAACAATTTGTGTAGTTGCAGGCAATGCATAAGAGACACATGTCTTCTTATTTTCAACAGTGACCCCAAGCCATGAGGTGACTTCATTATCGAGCACAACCTCATCCAAATAAAAGGGTAACGACTTCATATAAAAAAGAGATGGAGCTGCCCCTAGAGGCCACACAAATGTGTGATCCCGGTTCATCCCGAACCAAATATTGTGGGTATACCTATTGAGTAGCGCTTGTGGGATCCGTGGTCGTTGGGTTGTGACAATGAGATCATCATACCATTGTGCGAAGGCGTAATTGTGAGTGGCCTCATTGGTCGATGCAAGGAGAAAATGACATGGGTCAAACAACTTGGCGATACGACCATCGATATTGTGAGCAATCCTACACCCCCTTTGCGGCTGTCACTTCCATGTGGTGAAGGTGACGAGCAAGTAGCCATAGATGAAATAGCTAGCTCAATCATGCTCATCTGCACAAGTCTGGAACAACTTAGTGAGAAGGTATTTGCACCAGTTCATAGGTGCACCATTCTTGTTGAATTCTGCCACTGCGATGGTGTCTAGAGTACGCTCGTCCTTCATGTACTTGCGCATCACCTTCCCCACAATTAGATAGAAATCCATGCAGACTTGCTCATCATTAATCGATGCAATGTGCGCTCCTCATCCTCCGCGATGTGTTCCATATTTTTCATATAGGCTCGGTTCTCCCTTCTTCTTATCGTGCTTCCAAGAGCCTTGGAATCCTTCGGTGACGTCCTGGCCTTGCATGGACAACTTAGTGAGCATATGGATGTCCTCTACATGGATTGGGCAGGCTTGGTCTAACCATAGGGTACTATTGTGCACTCTGTTGATTATAAATTTGGTGCTTCGTCCAACGTCTCCAGCAGTACCAAAGAAAGGAAGGTTATGGAGGCACATCAAAGTGGAATCCTATAGGGGAATGCAGTCAAGCTTCCACTACCACCAGAACTCTCCATTGGGAAAGGTAGTGTAGTCCAAGAAAGTGCTAGTATCCTTGTATGGGAATTTGACAATGTCTAAAAAATCGAGGTCGACCAACCTAGTTTGTTCGACCTTTCCATGTAGATCACCTTGAATAGTGACCCGTGGGTTAATGAACTCCTTTGGAAAAACGGTTTTGAAGGCCCCTCGACCGACTATGCGAACCATTCTAGCAAAATTTTGGAGGTAAACAAAGCGAACAGGGGGACGAGGCTGTGAAAAAAAGTTCATGGATTGCTCAAGAGGCTCAAGGACAGACTCTACGATGAGTGCGATGATAAAACAAAACATGAATCCATCGACCAAAGGCGTGTTTATATGCAATATGCGGAAGGTGTGGTGACGACCATACATTGAATGCTACAGGGTGACAAGAGTGGGTATTAACATCGACTAAATCCCTCTAACATGGAAAAATCCATGACGTGATTGGGGCAACTAAATGCATGAACTGAAAGTTGGTAATGGGACAACATATCAACTCAGAAAAATAATGGGTTGGCGATTGGTTAATTGGAAAAATGATGAACAATTGTTAATATTTAATTGACTAAGACAGGAAGAGACACAATGACGAATAAAAATGTACTAACTACTTTTAACGACCCATGTGATGACACAAAGGCATGGAATTTGAACTTCGACAACATTAAGTACAAGATGATGTGATTGAGACTTCCCCGACCACAAAGGTGATATCCGGGCTGGATGACATGGAAATAACTACTAGACTTCTAGGACCGGTAATAGCTAGACATGTCACCATGTTATTGACGGAAATGGAAAACAGAGACATAATTGGAAAACAAAACCAAAAAATAGAAAACCTACCTACATAACACACCCCCGAAGACAGGAGCGTACCAATACTACCAAACCCTTATTTAGGAGGCTGAAAGATAAGGCTTCATGCATGCGCCATTCACCCATCCAGGTCAAAGAGTTCCATCGAGTTGTGCTAATTTGATAGCTCCAGAGTCATGTATTTCCACAACTAAGAAATGACCAATCCATTGCATTTGGATATTTCCCGTATGTTTTTTATACTTGTTGTCGTATAAGAGCACGAGGTTACCTTACATAAACCATTTATGCTTTATATATCTATCATGCCAAGATTTTTGTCGAGATTTCTCCATAGTATGATGAAAATATGCTAAGAATCTAGCTTCCTCAAGTTCCATTAGTTACTCAACCCACTCAATAAGTGAGTCGTCATTTGTCATCTTAGTAGCTTGCAGAATGAATAAACTTGGGGTGAGGAACTCAACTGGCACAAATGCTTCCCTGCCATATACCAATTGAAAAATAGAATATTTGTTTAAACGCTTCGTTGTAGTCTGCCCACAACACAACTCGAACTCGGTCATCCCAGTTATCCTGATTTGCACAAACGGACTTTAGTGAGCCCATCTCCAAGACTTTAGTGAGCCCATCCCGTTTTGAAATTCGAGTGCATTATTGCTTTTAGCATACCCCTAGGAAATATTAGTTGAAACCGCCAATTTTGAATACACGGTTACCCAAAACCCATGCTCCATGATTCTTGTTATATGTATCGAAAGGCCCGTTCTCTTCCGATTGTCTCCTACTCCATTCACATTCTCAGCATGAGGCCGGAGCGTCGGATCTGGACCTTTCCTTATCCAAAGGAAACGACGACGGATAGATCCTCGCGGAGTCCCGATGAATTTCGGGATGGCAGGTCGTTCTACGGGAGCCGTTAATATTCATTGAAGGTCGCGACTTGAAACTATTTTCTTTTATGGAGGGGAGCAGAGAGCCCAGGGAAGATAACGAGGCAGAAGAGAAATGGAGAGAAAATAAGATAAAGTAATATAAGGCGACAAAGGGAAGGAGACACCGAAAAAATGAGTGGTAAAACAATGTGTTGAGAAAAGGAGTGACAGATAAAGAGAAGAGTAAATGACGGAGGGCTCTTATTGGAAGAAGAAGACATGATATTAACAGTATACGTGGGGATAGAGAGAATATAAGTGATACATAGAAATAGTAGTAAATGAAGTTGTTGGATAGTGTTGCAAGAGAAGAAAGAAGAACAAGTTTGGGTAGACGCTGTGGAAACTTGAAGGCTTAGACAAGTGAAGGGAAAGACAATTCCACTTGGTGGGTTTGAAGAATTGAAGGCAGATTTGAAATTTGCATATGAGTATTTGCAAACAGCTTTAATATTTGAGTTGAGTGGTGCTACACGACTGCATATTGTGAGTGAAAAAATGGTTTACAGAAGAAAAGTGAAGATTGGAAGTTTGAGCAAGGGAAGGACTTATGAAAAAGAGACCTTAGAGGAAGCTAGTGTGAAATAGAGGAAGATTATTTTTAGGTTGGAAGCAATGGAGGTACTCCAAGGGGTTGGCCAAAAGAAGAAATCTAAGAAGATGACCAAGAAAATCTTTAACCAGGAGAAAAGTTTGAAGATTTTAATGGAGGAAAGGAGGCCACTCACTGAAGATGAGGCTTTAGTAGCGATGGAGCAAAAACTATGAAGAATGGATGCCTTAGAGTATGTAGAGAAAATAGGTTGCCATGTTGAAATGAAGAATAGTGAAGTTAAAAGCCTCTCAAATGGGGACAGTCATGAATATGAAGAAGAAATGAAGATAGTCTTAACATCATTGAATGCACACCAGAACAAGGTGACTCTTGAAAGATGTTTTTTGGGGAACACAAGTTGATTATGGTAAAGTGTTTATTTGAGGAATATTACGCATGTAGAGATATAAACAACCAACTTGAAGTTGTAAGTGAAGATGACTCTAGATTAGCAATAGCTAAAGTGGAAGAAATTCTTATACGAGGAGGATGAATGCTCCCAAGTACATAAGGAACAACAAGGTTTTGAATACCTCCTAGAGACATAAGACAATGATGATGTAGAAATAAATAGTTGTGAACTAGAGGATGGAGAGCCTTTGAAGGACGTGCCATTTAGAGAAGGGAATTTTTACGTTTTTGATTGTGTAGGTATAGATGAAGGAAGAAGCAAATTTGTTAATGCTACAAGTGAAGGCGAAGGTGACAATTCTACTGCAGAAAATGAAGACGATTTTGAGGATATTGATGAAAAATATAGCAATCAATATGTTATTATAAATGAAGATGTGAGTGAGCTAGTGGAAGAATTTGAATTTGAAGCAATATGCAGTAACCTGGAAAATTTCTTGGAGGAAGAAACACTAGAAGGCAACAAGGAAATAAAATTAATTAAAGAGATAATGAAAAGAGGAATAGTGAATGAAGACCTTGCAACAATGGATAATGTTTCCACTAATGTTGAGGGGTTTGCAATAATGTGGAATATTGCAAGAAAAAATTGAAGGAGTTGAAAGGAGATAGCTTTGCGAGATATGGACGTTGAAAGTGCACTTGAAAATGTTTGCATTGAAAATTGGAGTTGTGAAGATGAGGACTCATACATTCATGAGGAGTATGAGCATGATAAAACATCCATGGTGATAGTGGATGTGACAAATATGAGGATGATGTCACTACAATAACAATAGGAATAATGGAGAAGATAACAATGCTTGAAGTTATTAAAGTTGCAAAAGAAGAAATGAAGAAGGATTTTGTAGAGATCTACACTTTATATAATGATTTGATTGCTTAAAAATGTGCAGGAGTAGAATGCAACATTGAATATGCAAACGATTAAGATGAATATAATTTTGCAAAAGTAGATAAAGAAAGTTGTTTTGATGAAGAGTTCATTAAAAATGGTGAACATGTTGTTAAGTATCTACCAAAAGAGGATGAAGAAGAAGATGAGGATAATTTGGAGATAATTTCACTTACAAGAGGATAAGGAGAAACTTGCATCCAGTGTGAAAGAAAATGTGGTTGTGCATGTGATGGATTGAACATTTTAAAAGAACAAAAACATAGATGAGAAAGTTACTGAAATAGAAATGGAAACATATTACAAATTGTTTAATGCTATAATAGAAGAAGAAATTAAACGAGTTAAGAATATTCAGATGACATTGGTTCCACAATAGAAAAGAAGAAAGAGACAACTTACAAATTTCAAAATTAGAGAAATGTAGTTGTCTCACTAGGAAAAAGATGAGTAGTTGGAAGAAGAATTCACAGGGAAAGTAGATCTAGAAGGTGTTGATGGAAGTAGCAATACCTTGGAGGTTACACAAAATGATGTTGGTAGCATACTTTAGACTACTGTTGTTGATAGCATGTTTATTGTTATATGTAGAAAGGCTGAGCTCAAGAAAATAATTGTTCTTGATAAAGAGGAGAAGAATGACGTAGCTAGAGAAACAATATCATAAATCAAAAGCACAAGAATAATAAGAACATCCGTGTGTAGAGTGGAATAAATTGATGAAAATGTGTGTTGGCCAGAGGACATAGTCTCCATGTATTGTAGGACAATAACACAAGTAAGTAGAGATAATACGGGAGATGGTGGAATATTGCATGGATTTGAAGGAACAACCTTTGGGGATTATCATTTTCTTTGAAGATATGCTTGCTCTGAGCATGAGAATGGAGATTAAGAACATGGCGTTACCCGTGTCAAATGTTTGATGAATTGTGAAGGGAATATGAATGGTGAATTGTCTATGCAGGTTGACATAAATAACCATGAATTCATAGAGGAAGTTGAAAGGGATAAGATGGTGGCGGTAGTAGTAGAGGTAGATATGACTAAGGGAATCTATAGGGTATTTAGTAGATTCCATGTGGAACCTTGTTGTTCCTTGAAATTCATGGCATTGATGATGGGTGTTGAAGGTACACTTTGGACAGTTATAAAGAAGCATGGGAAAATATTGAGAAAATTGGCTACAGAGAAGATGAATACAATGATCTATACCTAGTTCAATATTTGGAGTCAAGGAAAATGAAAGACACACATGAATTCCCCTGTGAGCATGTCGACATAACATGCATGTTGATGAAGTGACAATGGAGTTTTGTTCAGAGGCTATGACATGAGAATGAGGTCATACATTTCTTATTATCTAGAGAGTCTGATGCAAGAGCATAAGAACCACACTCAAAATCAAAACTTTCATTATCTGAAGGAAATCAACATAAATTTATTCGAGACTCAAACCTGTCGTCAAACTGTTATATTGGCTTACCCAAATTTGAACACACACATATTGTTGCAAGGTTTAGCATGTGTGGAAACCCTCAGTGAATTTTCTGTTAGGAAATAAAAGCGCGAGAGAGACAAAAATATCAATAACATAGCAACATGCACACATAAATCACATGATATTTATCCTGGAAAACCATTACAGGAAAAACCATCCAAAAATAGATCTATTATTTCCCTTGACCAACCCGACCAAGTGGGCCAACCTCTTGGCCCTAGCCAAGTCATGAGCCTTCACCGCTCAAATCTTCACACATTACAATGGAGTATCACCAACCTTTTAAAGTATTTCATTACATGTTGCTTGTGATTGCCTTCCTTAGCTGACTGATGCACCTCCTTTGTGCCACAAATTTCATCAGGCCTCACCTCTATAACCAACAACTCCCCTCAGCATGCAACAATTTGGCCATATCTACTTAGGTTTTCACACCTAGCCGCCTCCTCTGCATGCAACCTTCTTCTCACTTAGAGTCCTTCTCATCTCTAGGTGAGTCGTCCATGCACTGCTCCTTGTGGGATTTCTTCCATTGAAACCCTAACTTTGTACTTCGACAAATGTGCCATGGGGCACTTTGTCATGAGGCACTCCATATTTCTTCATCATCTTCTGCAGCAACAACATTAGACCACTCTCCTCCAAGATTCTAAGTTTACCTCTCTCTGATACTAGTTGTTAGGAAATAAATCATGGAGCAATATAAATTTAAAGAATGTGGAAATAAAATATAGAAGATCACAATACACAAGACACAAAACATATATGTGGTTCACCCAATGTGGGCTAGAGAAATTGCTAGTCCTTCTTTTATTTATTCTATCCAAGTAAAGGGATAAAACCTACAAGACACTTGAACCACACTCGGTGTAACTTCCTCTTCACTCCTTTTTATAGTCTCTTTGCCATTTTTTTACTGTTCTCTCTCATAATACATGCACATATAATAAGAACCATATAATGAAGTATCATAAGCCTCTTAAAGGATTCATTTCACGCAACCCATAGTACAAGATACCAAATCCATGGGAGACAAATACCATGGGCCCAAAAACCAAAAACCAGTTTTTTACTTAAAATATATTTGACTCTTTTACCGAACCACTTGTTTGCTTAAAATAAATTTGACTCTTTTACCGATTCAAGATTATGCTAACAATCCCCCCTTTAAACTTGACTTGGGGTATCCTTTGATCAAATCTGACCAAACTGGCCAAGTGACTCTTCACCACTCACCTTCAACCTCCCTTAAAATTTATAACCAGGGTGTCTAGGAATCTCACACGCTCCCTCCCTTTTTCCACCTAGGTCTACATCTTAGACTTTATTGGTAATTTAACAGGGGTACACATGCCTAACCAGGTCTTACATTCGTATGCCCATTTACATGCAAAAAAATTGTTTAACAATCCATTGGATTGGGAAGATAATCAAGCTCCACAACAAAAAATCTCCCATTTTGAGATTGATCACAATAACTCCACTACTACTTCACCTGCTAGATTGTGCTCCAACTTTAGATCTGGAAAGTTTCTCATCTTCACCTTCATGCTTGAAGACCAACTAAAACTAAGTAGGAACACAATTTCTCCCTTGTTACTACCTTTGTTAATATGTCTGCAGGATTATGGGTAGTGTGTATCTTCTCCAACTTCAATTGTCCATCTTCCAAAATCGATCATATGAAATGGTATCTGAGTTGTATATGTTTTGTCTTAGAATGGAAGGCCGAGTTCTCTGCAAAATGAATGACACTTTGGTTGTCACTGTAAAACCTGCTATTCTCTTGCTTCTTTCCCAATTCCTCCATAAACCTCTATAACCAAATCATCTCTTTACTAGTATTTATAGCAGCAACATACTCTGCTTTCGTTGTTGAAAGTGCAACAACCTTCTGCAATTTCAAAACCCAACTTACTATTGTTCCACCTATAGTAAAAACACACCCTATGGTGTTCATCTTGCTATCTATATCACCTTCCATATCTGATTCAACATATGCTTGTAGAAAAATCCTTGAACCTCCAAAACATAATGCATGAGTAGTAGTACCTCTCAAATACTTGAGAATCCACTTACTTCCTTCCAATGCACTTTACCTGGATTGTTCATATACCTACTCACAATTCCCACTGCACGTGCAATATCCAACTTTATACACACCATCGCATACATCAAGCTGCCAACTGCCAATGAGTATATAGCCTTAGACATGCAGTCTATCTCTTTCTATGCCTTGGAACACATCTCCTTAGTCAATTTGAAATCATTGGCCAAAGGTGTACTGATTGGTTTTGCATTTTGCACTTGAAACCTTTACAACACCTTCTCTATATACTCACCCTGAGACAATGTTAATTTGTGAATTTTCATGTCTATTGTTATTATCATACCAAGGATTTGTTTTGCAACACCCAAATCCATTATCACAAATGAATTAACTTATTTTCTTTTAAGCACATTTATATCCTGCATGTTAGAGCCTGCAAAAAGCATGTCATCTACTTACAATACTAAGATAATATAATTGTCATTATGTAGTCTCTTAAATAAACACAGTGGACAGAGTGACATCTACTATAACCTTTTTCTTTCATAAACCTATCAAATTTCAAATACCACTACCTTGGAGCTTTCTTTAGGCCACACAAGCTTTTCGTCAACCTACATACTAATTTCCCCTTGTTTTTCTTTTAAAAACCAACGATCTTTCTTCTTCTGTCTTTTCTTCTTGCAATGCCAACATTCCAGTTTCCCTCTAGATTTGGGTCCACCCTTCTTAGAATTTCCATGATTCCCTAGATTCTTTCCTCTCTCCCTTTGTCTTCTAATGTTCTCCATAGTTAAAGCATTACCTGATGTCTCACCTATGATTTTTCATCACATTTCCTCGCTAAGGATAACACCAACAACAACATCAAACTTTAAAGTATTTGAACCATAGATAGAATTACTCACACCCATGACCAAACTATTCCATCTTTTTGGAATGAGCAGAAGATTAAAAGAGCCCTAACCTCATCGTCAAATTTTACTCCTACATAACTTAGCTGATTGGTGACTGTGTTAAACTCATTTAAATGATTAGCAACAGACCCACCTTCTAACATCTTCATATTAAATAAACACTTCATAAGAAATGTTGAAGGAAACCGACGCTGCCAGACACAGTCGTATTGTTCCTAGTGCCTTTCTGCCAAGAATCTCCCATTCTTTGCTATTCCGCCCAATGGTAAGCACACATTCTTCTAACACAAATAGTCCTCCATTGACCTCTTCCATAGTTAGTTTTGTTTGTTAAACTTCTCAACCATAAACTTTCCTTCTTCCGCCATTGATCCCACTTGAATGATGAACCCTCTTTTATTGCAAGTTTATTAGCCAAACAAACCTTCGGCTCTAATACCAGTTGTTAGGAAATAAAAACCAGAAAGAGATAAAAATACCAATACCATAGCAAGATGACATAAATCACACGAGGTTTATCCAAAACCTTAACCAAAAAATCAACCAACAATAAATCTATTATCACCCTTTACCAAACCGACCAACCCTATGACCGTAACTCTTAACTCTTTCACCAAGTCAAATTTAACTCTTAACATTTCCAATTTATAATATGCCATAAATGATCAGATTTAATCTACCCTTATTGTGTTTTGGGTGGAAGCCGACTAGGAAAAAAGCCACTGTTTTTTTGGATGGAAGCCCACTAAGAAAAGAGCCAAGATGTTGATCAATTCACCATCCACCGGCTCATAATTAATTGGGGGTCATTTGTTACCAAAATCTGCCGACGGTATCTCCACTATACAAACCTTTCTTGTGCAATCCAATGGCCCTGGCCAGTGTTTGCTCGAGGGTCTCGTCTCATAGTTTTAATGGTAGGTGACGGGGCGTTCTACGAGGCTTTTTAATATTCATTGAAAGTTATTGCTTAAATTAGCTATGGTTGTATAGTTGTTCTACTAAATGGATTTTTAGTTGTATAGCTGTTCTATTAAATGGTTTTTTAGTTGAAATTTGGTGATATAAATTTTGACTAATCATTATTTTTTGTTATTCAAAATTCATTTTTAAATGTAAAAATAAATTTAGTATATTAAAAAAACTTTTAGTATATTTAGATTCTACAAAAATAATCACTTAAATTTAACAATCCAACATTTTTTTTACAGAATTTTAGATAAATATCCTTGAAAATCTTTAAGTTTGTAGCCTGTCTCAACGAGCACCGTCAATTTAAAGAGAGAGCGGTCTTTGAACAAGTTGAAGGTCATAAAAGCTGGTAAACGCAATTTTTATATAAATTCCCGAAGTTGAATAGGAAAAGGCCATTGTGCTCAATAGAGAATCTTTATAATGTTTTAATGGCTAAATATGTTTGATTGATTACGCCTCAGAGCTGTTGTCTCCGATGATCAGAGAGCCTATTGAACTCGTACTTGTGTTGTGTTGGTGGTAAAAATCAACTGCAGGAGACTGAGATTCCCTTTGCATTTGCATTACAGTCACTTCCAAATATTTTTTCATAGATGGCGTCCCTTTCGTCCGAATCGAACGGTGCCGTCCGCCCCTCAGTTACAGTAAAGTATACGAAGCTCTTCATCAACGGAGCGTTTGTAGATTCAGTTTCAGGTATTTGCCTTGATCCATTGTACAGTATAAAATTCATATCAGGATTTGTGGCTACAGCTGATTTATTGTGTTGTTGCAGGGAAAACGTTTGAGACTTTGGATCCTCGAACAGGAGACGTGATAGCTAGCGTGTCAGAGGCTAGGCAAGAAGATGTGGATTTGGCTGTGAAAGCCGCTCGTACAGCATTTGATCACGGGCCATGGCCTCGCATGTCTGGCAATGTAATAATTTTTGTTCATTTTTTGTTAGGTTTTATTTTATGATTTTTCCTGGATCTTTTCTTTTTCTTGTTTATCAATAAAACATAAAGATTAGATTTGAGTCATTTAGAGAGCTAGGTTTTAGATTTTAAAAATTACAGGATATCAAAACTGTAATTTTTGACCTTATAAATCGTACAATCTTACAAGATCTCCCTATAAAATCTATTTTATTCTATAATATATACTCTACGGAATAATGTATTAATGGATTAGCTTGTCGCGGGTTCAGGAAAGAGGGCGCATTCTTTACAAGTTCGCGGATCTGGTGTCGCAACACAGTGATGAGCTCGCAACTCTGGAAACTTTTGACAGCGGGAAGCCACTGGATATGACTCAGATGATGGATTTACCATACTGTTCTGAGGTTCTGCGGTATAACGCTGGTGAGATATTCTGAATAAAAATTCTTGAATTTATTTGTCTCTCTGCTTTTTGTTTGAGTTTTTGGTTTTTAGTGATAGCCTTCGTTTTAGAGTATGTATGCATGTAGTATTTACAGATTTTGATAAATTTTTATCTCTGAATATGTGCAGGATCAGCTGATAAGATTCATGGATTAACGTTGAAGATGAATGGACCTTTTCAGGCCCATACTTTGCATGAGCCCATCGGCGTTGTTGGTCAGATAATACCGTGGAACTTTCCACTGTTGATGTTCTTCACGAAGGTCGCTCCTGCATTGGCCTGTGGATGTACAGTAGTTATCAAATCTGCAGAGCAGACTCCGTTAACTGCACTCTATTGTGCACAATTGGCCCGCGAGGTATTTAGATTATCATTTATGTATCATAGTTTCTGCTTAATTAACAGGGTCAAGATATTGAAGATCCAATCCGATACTTCGTTAATTGGATCTGGTCTCCATAATTTGTAATTGCAGGTAGGAATACCCCCTGGGGTTCTTAATGTGCTCTCTGGCTTCGGTGAAACTGCCGGTGCTGCCATGAGCAGCCACATGGATATTGATAAGGTAAGCTAATTGTTAATGGCAAATGCTATGATATTTATTATTTATGGATTGAATTGAATGTGGTGAAATACGATGAAGGCTTTATAACTCCGTGTTGTTGGATTGTACTCAGATATCATTTACAGGCTCAACTCAAGTTGGGAGACTTATTATGGAGGCTGCCGCAAAGAGCAACTTGAAGCCCGTGACACTAGAATTGGGTGGAAAATCCCCTCTCATTGTTATGGAGGACGCTGATGTTGATACAGCAGTGGATATTGCCCATCTTGCAGTATTTACTAACATGGTGACTACACAAACAAACCAGATGCCTCATCAAACCTAATGCTAATATCAGATTGGAGTAAATGTTAGTGTTGTTTTAATATTGATGAGATCAAATTTGTGCAGGGACAAGTATGCTTAGCAGGGTCAAGGGTGTTTGTTCAAGAAAGCATTTATGACGAATTTGTAAAGAAAGCAGTGAAAAGAGCGAAGCAGCAAGTGGTTGGCGATCCTTTTAAGGCAGGGGTTCATCAAGGCCCTCAGGTAAATGTGTAGACACTTTCTATTCGGCTTCAGTGGTGGGAGATTGTCTCGCCAAGTTTCAGGTCCAGTGTCTTGTGCTTTCAACCTTCTCAACTACTATAGAATCCCATCAAATAACATTGACCAAGCCAAGAAAGATTGATTTAGTATTAAATTTTGTACAACATTTCCAAGAAAGATTTAGTATTAAATTTTGTACAACATTTTTAAAGTAGTTTTCTTAAATTTTGTTTAAAGGTTGAAGTAATAGGTTTTGTACTTAGAGTTTGTACATTTACTCACTTCTAAAAAAGGAACTTGTCATTTGAATGTCTACTTTTTCCAATTTTAGATTGAAATCATAAATTCTTTATTGAAAATTTTACATATTTACAAAATAAATGAGGAACTTATCATTCCAAAGTTTATTATTGTTTATTTTTTTAGGTCAGTAATTTGTACATATTTTATTTTTTTGAATTTGAACTTGTAATTTTTGAAGAGAAAAGACATGTTTTTAACCATTAAACCCATTCAAATTATATTGAAATTTAAACATTTTCTTCCTCATCCCTTTCTATTTAACATTATTCTAAAAACAATAATCATACATTATTAAATAATGAATAATAATATACTTTGAAATATATATTATTATATCTGACTGTCTCACACTTAACCATATATATCATTATTATTCTTCCATTTTATATTTTATATTGATACTGTGCTTTGATAATCTACTGATGGATCTGGATGTGTCAAACTTAACGGTATATATTCCCAGATATGTTATATTCTCAAATATATATTATTAACTTAACCGTATATATTCCTAGATATATTATATTCTCAAATATATATTATTATTATTCCACCATCTTATGTTGATGGTTTAAGATGAGCAATGAGATTCCGACCATCAAAATCTGACAGTAAAGCTAAAGGAATATCATTAACATGGGAAAAGAAAGAGTGAGTGGCGTGATTTAATATATGGCAGGCAAAGGAAAGAAGCGTTCTGGTTGGAGACAAGGAAGGACAAAGAGAGTGTTTCATCTTCCACTCGTTCTGTCTCTTTAGTCTGTATATTAATTAATATGTCTCTTTACTTAATAAACTGACATTCCAACGTTGGCATGGCAATTAAAATAACAAATTTTACAAAAGGTGGAGATCATGTCATGTGGCCTGCTTTGCAACTGAATTTAAATACTGATATCCATGTTTCTATTATGAGGACCACTTGATAAAGTAATTTAAAATGCTTCTGAATATAGATGCCTCTGGGATCGTAGTGTATGGACTTGTTATATAAAGAAATTAATTATTTTGATGGGGTATATTTTATGTTTATATATATATATATATATATATATATATATATATATATATAATTGTTATTATATAATAATAATTTTTTGGTTTTTCAGATTGATAAAATGCAATTTGAAAAAGTATTGAAATATATTCAATATGGAAAAGCTGAAGGAGCTAATTTATTAACTGGTGGTAATTGCTTGGATCATGAAGGATTTTATATTGAAACTACAATATTTTCTGATGTTCAGGTATTATGAATTTCATTTATATTCTCTTAATGTCTATATAAAAGGAATTATGTTACAAATTTTAAATAACTATCATTTGAAAATATTATGCAGGATGATATGAAGATTACAAAAGAAGAAATCTTTGGACCGGTTATGTCCATTTTAAAGTTCAAGTAAGAATTTATAACATTCTTATATGTACTAATTTTTCTAAAATAATTAATACATATATATTTTAAGATTTTGAAATATTTTTTGAAAGTACTTTATGTTTAGATTGTTTTGAAATTAAATATCTAATTAATTTGTGTAATGCAGGACTATAGAAGAAGTAATAGAAAGAGGAAACAAAACAATTTATGGTTTGGGAGCTGGAATTGTTACTACAAATATAGATGTGGCTAATAGACTTGCTAGATCTCTCCGTGCTGGGGTGGTATGGATCAATTGTTATCTTGCAGCGAGTGCTGATTGTCCAATTGGAGGATATAAGATGAGTGGAATTGGGAGAGAAAGTGGAACTTATGGCCTTGAAAATTATTTACAGGTTAAATGTGTCATTTCTCCACTTCAAGAGTCCCCTTGGTTATAAGGACATCCAATTATTTATTGTTATATGTGTCATTACTCCACTTCAAAAGTCCTCTTGGTTATAAGGACATCTAATCATTTATTGTTATAGTATAAGTATTTAATTTTAAACATATTTCTTACTTTGAATACATTTATAAATTTACATGCTTGTATTATTCTATCTTTTTATTGTTATTTACTCAAATAGACATACATATACATATGTATAATTTTGATTTTATAGTTTTAATTGTTTATCTTTTTATTGTTATTCAATTTTTTTAGCTAACATATATATAAGTTTGATTTTATAGTTTTACTAGTTATATTTATATTTTTAAAGTGTTTTCATATTTAATGTTATAGATTTATTAATTATTCTATCTTCAAAAACAACTTTTTAAATTATTAAAAAATATAATATAAATATGTTTATAATATATATAGTAATATTTACTATGTATTAAGGAATTATTTTTAAAATGAATATTATTTTTTAAACAAAATATCATCTAAAACTTTAAATATAGCATATCAATTTATTTAACCAAATTTAATAAAAAAATATACTTATTATTTTATTAATAAAACAATAAAATATACTTTTAAAAATTCTTTTATATTGTAATTTATTATTCAAATCTATAATTTAATGTTCTTTTTATAAATAATGTATTTTTAAAAGTTTTTTTAATAAAAAATTTAAATTCATAATTTACAATACAAGTTGAAATATTTATATAATTTTTAATTTTTAGATACTTAAAAATAAACTAGGTAGTCTTCTTAAGCCTCTATATGGGTCATTTTCAGTAGAGCATTTGGAGATGTCTTAAATGTTAGGTTATTTAGAAATTTAGGAGTTACTTAAAATCAACTTGGTTTAATATATCTTTAGGAAAAAATGTGTTTTTTTAGTATGCATTAGTATGCATTGGTCACTATATGTTCTAGACATAAACTGATATGATGTTTCATATTCTCCTAGATAGTAACAACTATTGATATGTGGCTTAAAAATAGATTATTCCATGACATGGAGGGTCATTTGTTGAAGATGGATTGAGAGAAACTCTTATGCACATTTTTTTCTTTTGCATTAATATATTTATTTCCTCAAGTGGTTGTGTTGGTTAGGGTTGTGCTCAACCATGTAAAAACATTGGTTTACTGATCTTTGATCTTGTTGTCATTGCATGGAACAAAATATTTCTACATTATATTATTTAGGTTCATTTTATAGCTAAGCAGACTATTCTATTATGTCTAGAACATTACTTTCAATTAGAAACACTTTTTGTTTCACTCCAAAAGGTTTTTATTTTCCCAAGATATGCCATTTTTTATTAGATCTAAAGGTATAAATTTTAATTATATCTCATTTTATTTGTTTTTACAGAGCCAATATTTTCATTTTTTAATGTTTATAGTTCTGGTTTGCTACTCTTTTTGGTCTATGTATGCTATTTTTCCCAGGCTCGATGTGATGTCAACAAATTAGAAACATAGCATAAATTATTTTCTTTTTTGTGTATGCTCTTTTCTCTATGTTTTATGTGAGCTCAACAAATTAGAAACATAGAGATTTTTCATAAAATTCTTCTTCATAAAATTTGATATGTATTTAAATTAACTCACTTGGTTGAAAATTATTTTATTTAATAAGAGGTTTTGAACTCAAATCCTTATTTTCAAGTTACTTTTTGAAAAAGTTCATGCAACCTTTATTATCTTATAACTTTATTTTAAAGTGTATTTCACTTAAATGATAAAAGTGAATCACTATTAAATACTTTAATATTCTTTTTTCAAGTTCATTTTTGCATGCAACATCAATTTATAAAATAACTTCTTTGTATAAGTGATTTTCACTTATAGAATTATTCTATAAAAGTGGGTCACTTCATAAGTGACTTATTTGTAAAAGTGAA
This sequence comes from Picea engelmannii, assembly GCA_009831015.1. Lineage (NCBI taxonomy): Eukaryota > Viridiplantae > Streptophyta > Pinopsida > Pinales > Pinaceae > Picea > Picea engelmannii. The sequence goes on along the minus strand of ML783330.1, from coordinate 1,342,068 downwards.
CTTATAGCCAAAATTAGAAAATGAATGGATTTTTTTTTTCTACCCAACAATCTTATTGTGCATTCATCACCATGTGGGCCAACTTCTACCTTCCACATGGCACTTTGGTTGCATTTTATGCCTTTTTTTAAAAACGAGATAACCTTCACATCCGAAGTCCACTTTTGTGTCAATTTTTAAAATACCTATTTTTTCGAGAGATTTCCATCTAGATAATCATTTTAATATGGCTACTCCAAGTGATCTTTTTCTTACTAGTTCCAACCACTTCTCATGGAAATACCATATGGAGGATGTACTACGAAGTAAAGGGTTGTACCCGATTACAGTGGGAAAAGAAAAATACCCACTAATTCTTTTTTGTAAGTTATAATTGTATTACCTTCAAATATTCATAGAACTTTACCGATTTAGTTTTTCAAGACTTGGAATACTAGTGATGGAAACAATCCCAAGCCTTTGCATATAGAAAAACATAAGTTTCCCACATAGGGCTCAAATTCTGGAACTATTCTATGGAATTCTTAGAAATTGAACTAGCTATAAGCATCAGAAGGATAAACAAAACAAAGATTAAGACTACATTATTTGGAAATGAAACCATGAATGGCCTGCAATGTGTCACGATCATATTATCCAAGTGGGATGAGAGAGCGTCGTGGTGGAAAGAGGATAGGTCAGTCCAAAATGTGTACAGATTGGAGGTCCAAATATGAGACTGGTTGGCTAGACGTGAAACGAGAGAAAAGAGTTAGCAACATGCTAAGCTTGGTATTTGATTGCTCCATCATGAACCTTAAGTCTAAAATTTCCCCTCTAAGATCAAATATAATATACATTGTATCCTCCTTTGAATGAGTCTCCATTAGCTTTGAGCAATATTCAAGATGAATCAGATGGGAACCGGTAGGAGGACGAGTTTCCTTCTTGATTTGGTTAGCACAGTGGAGATTGGATTGGACTCCATGTATGTACAGAAACACTACCTTGTTCTCAATCCATTCAAATTTACAACCCCATACCAATATGTCATCCAAATTGTGGTGCATGGCAATCTCTAGAGGCAAACCTATTTATTCCTTGTGACAACATGGCGAATTCAAAGCATCCATTTCTAAGACATATGACGAATAGGCTTGGCCACCAAACCTAGCATAAACCCTCCAAGACAAACCCCTACGCTGATGAACTCAACCTCTTTCCCTTACCCACGACATACATAAGGGGAAAAAGACAAGAGAACTAGAGTGGGGCTTCAAAATTATAACCAATGGTGACCAACGTAAGCAGACTAGAATAACTCTTGCTTCATTTCTACCCATCCTTAATTGAGCCCTTAAACTTATGATGTAATGCCGACCACGATGATGAATGTTCCTTCCATCAACTGTACCGGGAGAATCCATCATAACTTTCCTCGTGCATACCATATTTTGAATTAGTTTAATGCCCCATTTTCCATACTTAATGGACTGACCATCCACTCGCCCGTGTTGGATGTGGAGTTGATGGGTGGTGAGATGTACCTTTTTCTTCTTGAACCTTCATTGTCAGTGGGATGACACTCCATTTGAGGGAATCTCCCATTAGTTTTGAAAATAAATCCAAATGGGATAATAAGAATGATGAAGTATGGAGATTAATTAAAATGTCCATTTCTCTTGATTTATTGTTTCACCTTCAAGGAATTGATGACCCATATGAAGCTTGGGATAAGATGGAAAATATATTTGGTAAACACAATGTAATTCAAGCACACCATCTTGAAAATCAATAACATTTTAAATTCCAATGATTTCCCTTGCATTGTAGATTGTTTTTTTAAATTCAAAACACTTGGACTTTTACTTCAAGATTGTAAAATATATATGAAGGATGATTGATGTATATATGTTATTCTTGTTAATATTGGTAGTGCATATTCTATTTTTGTATCTATCTTTTACTCCACCAAAGAATCTCTAGGGGATTCATACACATAACTTGTTCTTGAGTCTTTGTGTAATTCTCTTATTAGAGAGTAAGATAACCTCTTGCATCTTGGAGTGATCAACATTGCAAATAAATCTAACATCCTTAGTGACCCAACAAAAAAAAAAATCCAAACATTCAAAGAAGAAACATCGTGACAACAATAAGAAAAACAAAGGTTCCAAACTCTCTTAGATGACTTATACTAAATGGTGACAAATGGAATTGCAATTTTTGTGGATGAGATGGTCCTCTAGAGTCTAAATGTTTTAAAAAATATGGAGACACTAGAAGTAGCAATGGAGAAGCATAACATCAATCTGGACTCTTCTTCTGCAAGATACCAAATATATAAAATATGAAGAACATAAATAAAATGCTAGAAATGGCAGAATAACAGTAAAACATCCAGCATAATCTTCACAATACACATAAATGATATACAAAATAACAAAAGAAAAAGCAC